>JAQZBX010050657.1:0-19596 GCA_029593785.1 Cabassous unicinctus | reverse complement strand
CAAAAATAGACTTCATCTCTTTAGAGATGAAGAACCAAGCTTAAGGGAGGTAAAATGACTTTTTCCAAGTGGGGACTGGTGTTGTATTATTCCTGTGACTACACCTAACCATGTGGGAACAAATTTTGAGTAAATCATCAAGCTACAACAAATAAAAACACTTAGTCATTGAAGTTAGTCTATGACAGAAAGTAGATTATAACAGGTATTAATATTTCTGTATCAGAAAGATACATTCATTTTTGTAAATTTTAACAGTTTAATAGTTTTTGTTTAGAGAGGGTGTTAAGAATTGATTAGGCTTTGCCTGTAATTATTTATATGAGTTTTTGTTTTTCAGAATTAATAATAAAAAGTTCTCAGAAGTGAGTAGCTCAGTGGTTTGATCGCCTGCTTCCCATGTACAAGGTCCCGAGTTCAATCCCCAGTACTGCCTAAAAAAAGTTCTCTCTTTAATCACAGAAGTCCCCATATCTGCTACTTAAACATAGGTTGTTTTACAGGCAAAGATGAAGACTCTAAATCAAAACTGGAAAGATCTGCCTGATCCTCAAAAGCAAGTAAGTAGTACGGTTTTCAGTCTTTGATGCCCAGTTAGAATGTCTGTGAGAAAACATATTAGGGCAAGGCTGGATTCATGTGAAAACAACCTTATATTACTATATAACACAGTTAAAGTATTTTAAAATAATTTTTATATTCTTAGAACCAATTTGGCTTTTATCTCTTGGTAGTTTTTGACTGAAAATAAAATTGATATTTAAACTAAAATTACAGTCCCTCATAAACTTAGATTGTCCACTGTATCCACTGATAATCCCATCCCTTCTTTGCCTCCTCCTCACACCTTAAGCCCTGAAATTATAGCATCATTAATACTTTATTTCTTATCTTCCTTGCATCCTTTCAGTTCACAAAGGCATTCCTTCTCCAGTCACTCTTTTTGTGAATATAGAAGTAATGTAAATTCCAGAGTATACTGAAGACATTACAGAAATTAATTGCAAAGACTCTTCTCTAAAGAATTCATCTTAACAATTGTGCTTTTTCTCAGGTATATATTCAGCTTGCTAAAGATGATAAAATTCGTTATGATAATGAAATGAAATCATGGGAAGAGCAAATGATTGAAATTGGACGAAATGATCTTATACGTCGCAAAATGAAGAACCAACCAAAAGATGGCACTGAGAAATGTTAAAATATAAGATTGAGTTATGTTCATAATGGATAGGCTGAAGAAACCAATTAGGTCTCAACACCTGAAACTGTTGTAAAATTAGAATGGATAAAATTGGTAAACATTTTTTATTCAGTTTTTTTTTTTTTAGCCTGTGGACTTCTGCCAATTTAATATATTATATATTACTATCTTGTTTTAGAAAACCCAAGCAAATTTAAGTTCATGTTAAGTTTATTTTTGTGTTTAAGTACTACTGAGGATCAAAATTATGTATGCAAATGTAGTAGTGAATCATTTTACCTTTTGATAAAGGTAAAAGAGACTGTGAACTTTTTTTATACTGGATGATGACGATGAAAAGATTATTCTTGTTTCCTTGTATTATGGAGGCAGGAGTTTGCTTTTCAAAATTATCCCAAATTTAGAAGCCAGTGTTCTATGATATAATTGTGTATTTTTAAAAAAGCAGCCAGAACTCATCTAGGTAAGATTCCAGTTCCTACGTATAATTCATAAAAGGGACTGAGAGAGTTATAGACTTTTTCCTCGTCTTTTCTTTTTCCTAACATAAAACATAAAAAATTATGTACGAAATTGTATTTTATATTGTACAGAATTAAAAAAATCCATCTTTAATTTTATGTTTTTCCTAATTGTGTGTTTTAAGGTGAAACTGGTTTTATAGTGTTTTTTTTTTTCCCTTTTTAAACTGGGGAATTGTTATTTTTTTCTAAATTATTTTCTCTTTGGTGGGTGAGTACACTTATCCAAAAAAAGTAGAGAACTAGTCTATGTTTTAAAATGAGAGATTTAAAAACAAAATTCTTTAGAATTGAACTGGTTATTTCTAAACTTTCACAGAACATCGAAAGACCTTATATAGGCAGAGAGCCAACTACAGTCCATGTGCCAAATCTGGTCTATAGGCCAAATTCAGCCAGCTGCCAGCTTTACATGGCCTGAATTGTGTTTACATTTTTTTAATGGCTAAAAAAAGAACATTTCATGACACATAAAAAAAATAGAAATTCAAATTTCAGTGTTCATAAATAGCTTTATTGGAACACAGTCATGCTGACTTTTTGCCTTACTGTGTATGGCTACTTTTGTGCTATATTTGCTATAGAGTTTATAGCCCAGAAAACTTAAAATAGTTATTATCTGGCTCTTTACAGACAACATTTGCAAACCCATGTTCTATAGTACAGCACAGTGTGACTAGTGTGCCAATGTACTGATGTGTTGGATATTGTTGTCAACTATTTCCAGTGTTCTTTTTTTAGTGTCGACTCCCTTGACTTTAGACACAAAAAGGTCAAGTCATTAAATAAGCTGGACAAACTGTTGCTTCTAAGTATAGCAAGAAAATAACACTTAGTCTCAAATTATGTTCCAGTATAATGAAAAAGATTCATATAGTGTGGAATGAGATTCTCTCATGTGACTCAGTAAAATGTATCTTAAAAGAAGTTTCCAGGTAGAAGGTATCAAAACCTTACTGTAGTCAGGAGCCATCTTTCTTTACCATTTGTTTATCCTCTTAGGAGGGACAAGCAAAGGTTTCCAAAATCCACATTACCTTTTTGAGTAGAATAATTCATTTTTCATGATCAGTTCACAGGTATAGGATAAATGAAAACATTTATGTACTTTTTTAATTGCACAAAATATCTAGAAACTGTAGATTGTAGATCTCCAGAAAGTCTTTGAAGATTTTTGTTATTTGTGGGTAAAAAATAAGTAAAAACATCACAAAAAGATAACATGAATTTCATAAAGTAAGGAATGAAGAGAAAAATATGGCTGAAGAGGAAACAAAGTAGATACAGGGCAAAGTCTGCTGTTGATAAAATAGATACCATGGGTCTGATGTCAGAGTAGTTTGGGGAGAGGGAGGAAATGTGCTGTGTCTACCAGTGTTTCTCAATCAGGTTTCCAGGAGAAAATTAATCCCTAATTCCCTATGGCATCCATTGTCTTTTGTAATGAATTGACTTTTCTCCTGTGCATCTAGAATTATTATAATTATCTACTATCCGTCGGTGAATGGGGAAATTGTCAGGCAAATCATTTACTTAGTTCTGTTTCTCAGATGAACCCATGGAGCACATAGGAGTCAGTGTTTCTAATGTTATTATGGAATGAGTGAGGTAGAGGATGAGTAATATAAACAAAGGACAAATGTATAAAAACATCTTTTTTTGCAATTACCTTGCAGGGAAATCTCTCCCCTCTGAGCTCTTTTTTAGTATTTAACCACCTGTACCATTTTATAGGTAACAAATTCAAATTATATATATTGTGAAGTTCAGTAACTAGTAGATTCTTAAGTATTTACAACTTAATATAGGGAGAAATTATAAAACAGTGAAAAGGGTCAAAGCAAAATCATTTTATAATAATACTAAATTTTACTTCGTTTTGTTTCTAAAAGATTGTCATTTTTAATACTTTAAATAGGGTAATCTGATCCAAGCCTTTCTTAATAACTCTGGTACATGTGGAAGAATAGTGTGCCATTACCAAATGCCATCCAATTGTAACTATGTACACAAACTTTCTATTATTAGAAAGAATAAGAACTCTCCCAATAACCAATGGCCACTCATATAAAGCCTTATTTAGGCTTTTCTTAAATTAACCCAACAAATTGGTTGCTGTAGTTGCTTAACTGAAAAGAGTTAGGGGCAAAGATGCTGAAGAAATGAAACAAAGCAGGGTCTATGGTATTGTGGTAAGTTCTGAGCAGTCCGTCATAAAGAAATTTTTACATTTTTGTTTTTTTGAGTGCCAATATTTTTAAAAAATAATTTAATGGAGTTAAAGAGGCTTGTCTTTTTTACTATCTGATGTTTACTTAAAGCATACCCTGTGAAAATTAGCCTACTGTAACCATGTAACTTTGTGAGTACTTTTGGTTAAGTCTTTGTTTGGAAGTGTCATCTTTTATAAGCTATGTGGTTTTTTTTTTTCTTAATGTGTGTTTAGATTTCTGAATTTAAGAATTGATATTGCTGTACTAGAGGATTTAAAGTAACTAGAAAATTATATTGATATTTCTGACACTATCTAAAACTTATTACTATCAGATTGTGCTAAAACAGGAGAAATAAGTTTTTATATAGTTAGGTGAAGGTATCAATTAATTTCTCTAATTTTACCAATATTTATAGAATATTGACCTCCTTTCCTCCCCTCATAGTCACTCTACTACCTTCTCTTCCTAGCACTAAGTGATTACAGACAAATTTAGAAATATTTTAAGTACAGAAAGTGTGTTTTGGAATTTTGAAGTAATAATCTTCCTTTATAGATTGAACCTCTGAGGTGATTCTAAAGAAATTTATATACTGCTTTGAATTTTTAAAACTTTCCAAACAAAGTACAACTATATAAAGCAAGTACCATCAGTTTCTCACATTGTTCACAAATAAAGTACTTGTGGTAATTAATTAAATCACAGATTATATTTAATGGAAAAATATAAAGCACAAAACCATTCTCTAGTATGTTTTAACTGCATTATTGGCCAAAGAGCTAAATACTTAAAATTGACCCTAAGCAAGAATTTTAGGTAAAAGACATTTTAAAAAATCACCCTTACCTAATGATTTCTGATTTAATTTGTGATACACAAGAAAATATTTGAACTTATCCTTTTTTGCCTTACTATTTCAGGCCAGGGTAGCCATAACGTCTGGGGCTTTCTTTCTTCCACCCAATCCCTACTTATGGGGTGGAAGTTCTACCTCAAGTATAGCAGGCCAAGAATGCTGGCCACTGGTTGCCCCATCCCAGCTCACCTGTAGGGTGGAAGTTCCATGCTGGGAGAAACTAGCTGAGAAGACAAGGGACTACCAACCTTACCCAATGCCCCACACATAGAATGGGGGTATCAGTGCAAGACAAGTCGGCTACTGTCTCTGCAGCTCCAGAGCAGTGGCACATGGCTCTGCCCAGGAGAAGAGGCCGGCTGTAAAAACAACTTCATAGTTCTCCCTAAGAAAACTCACTTTATTTGGAACAAATTATGGTGAAGTTTAGGGCTAAGGATCTGTCAGAAATAATGGAGGTCTTGGTGGTAAGCAATTGCTCTAGTCTGCTAATGCTGCTGATGCAAACTATCAAAAATGGGTTGGCTTTTATAAAGGGAATTTACTAGGGTACTAGCTTATACTTCTGAGGCTGAAAAAAAATGTCCAAATCAAGGCATCATCAGAGAAGCTTTCTTGCCAAAATTTGGCTACTGGTCAGATGCTAGGGTCCTGCCATGTGCCAAGGCAAAATAGCAGCTCTCTGCCTTCTCCTCCAGGATGCTTTCTTTCTGGGTTCAGCTGTGGGGAATCAAGCACAATGAAAGGCTCATCTCCTCAGCCTTGAGCTGCTCTATGGGTCTAGCCTCTCGAGGCTTCTTTGTCTTTATGTGACTGCAGTGTTCCTCTCGTGTGGCAGGGTCAAAATGGTGGCTTCCATTCTCTGTTTCTGCTTTCATTTCTCAGTTTATATAAGACTCAGAAGAGGGTAGAGACCTAACCTAGGTCATATCTCACTCAAGCAGTTCAATCAAAGGCCTCCACACCCACTGGAATGGATTAGTTTAAGAACATTATCTTTTCCGGGAGTCACATAAAACCAAACTGTCACTGTAGTTAAGAGACTGGTAGTTCCATGATAGCAATAAAGGAAAGGTACACCAGTTAGAAGTTTAACAGAGAAACAAGGGAAGAAACAGTGAAAGAGAAAAACCCTTTTGGGATAAGAGCAAGTATTAAAAACTGCACTCTCAAGACTGCACCTGCAAAGGGACTTGACTTTCATTGGCTTGGACTGTGGAGCAATTTTAGCTCTAGGATGTTGCCAGAGCAACAAGGTAGCAATTAGTGGAGGCTAATAGCTGCCGGTGATACCAATAGAGGCAGACTAGTCACAAGCTTAACAGGTCGAATGGGGAAAGAGACGAGCACAGTATCCATGGGGAGAAGAGGGGTCAGGGAAACTGCATACCAAGGTCTCTCTCTAGAGTGAAATCAGGCTGCACACAGGGAAATTGACTTCACTGAACAAATTCAGCCAAATCACTAAAATAAGCAAACAAAAGCCCTAGGCAGGAGGCTCAGTAGTCAGAGTCGCTACAGTTTATTATGTAAAATATTGGCTTAAAAAACAAAGTGTTACCCATATGAGGCAAAAGGCAGGCAATAAACTCCTTTGAGAGGACCCAGATGTTGGAACTTAGCACCAAAGACTTAAAAGCAGCTATTATAAATATGCCCAAAGAACTAAAGGAAACAATGATTAAAGCCTTAGAGGAAGATATGAAAATTTCTCATCAAGAGGATATCAATAATGAGACAAATTATAAAGAACCATGTGGAAATTTTGGAGTTAAAATGCAATAGCTGAAATGGAAAATTCACTAGAGGGGCTTGAAAGATTTTAAATGCTAAAAGAATATCAGTGAACTTGAAGATAAATAGATGTGCATTCTGAAGACTAGAGAGGAAGAAATAAGGAAAATGAACAGAGCCTCAGAGAAATGCTGGACACCATTAAGCTCACCAACATAAATATAATGGGTGTAGTAGAAGGAGAGGAGAAAAAGGAAGTGGCAGAAAAAAATATTCAAGGGAGTAATCGTGGAAAATGTCCCAGATTAATGGAAAAACATTAATCTACACATTTAAGAAGCACAACGAACTCCATGTAGGATAAATTTCAAGAGGTCCACACACACATACATCACAGTGAAAATGGTGTTGGACAGCAAGAAAATCTTGTAGGCAAGAGACTCATCATATACAAGGGAACTCCAATAAGAGAAACAAAACTGAGTTCTCATCAGAAACAATGAAGGCCAGAAGGCATCAGGATGACATAGGCAAGGTGCACAAAGAAAAACTATCAACCAAAAGCCTTATATCCAGCAAAACTTCAAAAATGAAGGCAAAATAAAGACATTTCCATATAAAAATGGAGAGATCATTGCTGGCAGACCCACCTTATATTCCTTATAAGAAATACTAAAGGAAGTTCTTCAAGCTTAGAGGAAGTGGTGGTATTCAATAATTTGAATCCATATAGAGTGAAAACTCACCAAAGGAATTGCTCTAGAAAATATTTACTGTGTGCAAAAGAAAGCAGTAAAGGAAGAATAGAGAAGTAAGAAAGATGTGAGACATATGCAAAAAGCAAAACGACAGGTGTAAATATATCCATATCAGTAACAGCATTAAATATTAGTGCTAGTTAAAAGGCAAAAATTGTCAGATTAGATTTAAAAAAATATTTAATCATATGCTGGCTACAGGAGCTATACTTTAGACTCAAGATACAAAAAGATTGAAAGTAAAAGAATGGAAGGAGATACACCACATAAAGAGATTCTTTAAAAGCTGGAGTTGGCTATATTTGATAGATAAAAATGAACTTTAAAATGTTATGAGAGATAAAGAGGGTCATTTTATAATGGTACAAAGGTCAATCTATCAGGAAGATATAACAATTATAAATGGATATGCACTTAACAGATCCCCAAAATGCATGAAGCAAAAAGTGGCAGAATTGAAGGAAGAAATATTTGCTCAGTAATAGTTGGAGACTTCAATTCCCCATTTTCACTAATGGATAGAACTCCCTGTAGGCAGAAGACAACAAAGCCTTGACCAACAGTATAAACCTAGACATAATAGATACCTAAAAAAATACTCCACCTAACAACAGCAAAATATATTTTCAAGAGCACATGGAACATTCTCCAGGGTAGACCATGTGTCAGGTCAGAAACAAGTCTCAATAAATTAAAAAAGCTTGAAAGCATACAAAAAAATCACAATGAAAATATAAATCAATACAATGAAAATTCCAAAAAGATGTGGAAATTAAATATCACACTCCTAAATAGCCAATGTATCAAAGAATAAAATCATGAGAGTTTAGAAAATGTATCAAGATAAATGAAAATGGCACAACATACCAAGTATATGGGCTGCAGCTAAAGCAGAGCTTAGAGACACATTTATAGTTCTTAACACCTACTTACAAAAGAAAAAAAGTTACTAAACAGTCTAACCTTCTACCTTAAGGCTGTGGAAAAAGAAGAGGACAATAAATACAAAGCAAGCAGATGGTATGAAATAATGATTAGAGAAGAAATTAGTGAAATTGATTTAAAAAATAGTAAAAATCAATGAAACCAAAGTTGGTTATTTGAAATTAACAAAAATTATAGATTGACCAAGAAACAGAGAAGACCTAAAATACTAGAATGAAAAATGAAAGGGGACATTCTTATCAACTTTAAAGAAATAAAAAGTGTTGTAGGGAGTACTGTGAACAAGTGTATACCCACGACTTAGAAAACCTGGATGAAATGAAAAAAATTCTTAGAAAGACAAAAATGATAAATGGGTTCAAGAACACAGCAAAAATCTGAAAGGATCTATAACAAGTAAAGAGATTGAATTAGTGATCAAAAAACATCCCTCAGAAGATCGTGGGAAGACGGTGGAGTAGCAAGTTCCAGGAATCAGTACCTCCACCAAAGCAACTACTGAACTGGCAAGAACTGTCTGAATCGCCTATTTTGAAACTCTGGAGTCTACAAGAACACCCTGCAGCATCCATGGAAGAGCTGGAGGAAGAGGCTGGTAAAGTGCTATAAATACTCGTGAATGTCACTGCCCTGGTGGCAGCTACCACTCTTCATCTCTGGGGCTCCTGGTGTAGCTTGCTGGTGCAAGGGTAGGCTATAGGGACATAGTCCTCCAAACCTCAAGGGTGTGTGTTCTGATCGTTGGTCACTGCTTTTGATCAGCTAATTTCTGAATGCTGGGGACTGGCTCTCGGCAGCAGCCATTGTGCCAACACCCCTCATGCAAAAGTGGCAGCGGAATCTTAAAGACAGTGCCCTTAATCAAAACTACGGGGGACAAAGGGAGAGGGGAAAGCACGAGGAATCGCGGCCACTGCCTCCAATAGCACCAGCTGTGAGGGAACTGAGGAGACCACGGGCCCCACTGCCCACCTTCTCGTCCCTCCTGCCTCTGGCTGCCAACCTCCTCGGGACTTGTTCCAATAATCTGTTAAAATATGGTGGATTACTATGAAGTTCTAGATGTACAGAGACATGCCTTACCTGAGCATATTAAAAAGGCATATCATAAATTGGCACTGAAGTGGCACCCTGAAAAAAAATCCTGAGACTAAAGAAGCAGCAGAGAGAAAATTTAAACAAGTAGCTGAGGCATATGAGGTGTTATCAGATGTGAAAAACTGGGACATCTATGACAAATATGGCAAAGAAGGATTAAATGGTGGTGGTGGAGGTGGAAGTCATTTCGACAATCTATTTGAGTTTGGCTTTACATTTTGTAATCCAGATGGTGTCTTCAGGGAATTTTTTGGTGGAAGAAACCCATTTTCATTTAACTTCTTCAAAGACCCATTTGAGGAGTTTTGTGGAAATTGAAGAGACCTCCGTGGAACCAGAAGCAGGGGCATGGGATCGTTTTTCTCTGCCTTCAGTGGGTTTCCATCTTTTGGAGGTGGATTTTCTTCTTTTGATACAGAATTTACTTCATTTGGTTCACTGGGGCTCGGGGCCTTACTTCATTTTCTTTGACGTCCTTTGGTGGTAATAGGATGGGCAACTTCAAATCTGTATCAACTTCTACTAAAATAGTTAATGGCAGAAAAATCACAACAAAGAGAATTACTGAGAATGGTCAAGGAAGAATAGAAGTTGAAGAAGATGGCTAAAGTCCTTAACAATAAATGCTAAGGAGCAGCCACTACGCTTGGATAACAAGTAATTCAATGCACACATTTAACAGAAATGTTCAACTATAACATGCACCATTTGGATTAACAGGAACATTTTTTTAAAGATTTCAAATGAACTTTACTTTCAGTATAATTGTATCTAATCTAAAGTATTTATAAACGGCTCATCAGAGCACCTATTTGTCATAGAATTTTTTTTTTTTTTTTTTACTGGGAGGTCCCGGGGATCGAACCCAGGTCCCTCCATATGGTAGATGGATGCCCAACCGTTTGAGCCACATCCGTCCATCATAGACTTTTCAGTTTATTGTTGGGACCACATTAATAGGACCATTTTTTTTCTTTTTGCCTTTAAAATTGTAAATTTCTGTATGCACTTTGCTTTTTTATTAAACTTAATCAAGGTGAACCATGATTTTTTTAGTAGTGCTAGGACAAAACTGTACATTAACACCAGTATGGATCTTCCTCTTTCCATTTTGTTTGAAATATGAGCCAAGTAGTTTCAGTCTGCTGCCAAGATGAATTGTCTACAAAAATAATATCAATTTTTTTTCAGTATTTAGTAGCAAAAGATATTAATACATTAATGGTGATATATTTCTGGTGTAATGTAAATTAAGATGTTTTCTAGTTGTGCATGAATGCTGGCAACTTAGTAAGTTTTGACAGTTGTTTAAATATGTAATGTTAAGCTTAGGTTTATAAAAAGTAAAACTGGTAAACTGGGTCTTTGTTATTTGCTTAAAACAATAAAGAAAATAAATGCCAATGTGTTTGGAGCATTCTTTTATTAAAAAAAAAAAAAAATACGGGAAACAGTTAAAGGGCTTTAGTAACTGGGTGGGTGCCAAATCAGAAAACACAGCTTCAAAAGCCCAAAGAGCAAAAAAGGGCTTCTGTTGTGAGTGGCACACATATGGCGCCTTTGCTCTTCAAGCGGAATTGACATCAAGAGATTTTGGAAGAGTAATTTTTGTTGCTAGGACAGCTGATGATCGTTGATCCCAGTGCCCTTAAAAAAAAAAAAAGCCACAGGAGAAGTTCCTGGTGCTCTTGCTGCTGCTTTCCCCAGTCCCTCCCTGGTGCAGTGTGGAGCCAGGCTGTATGCATATTGTGTGTCTCTGGCCCTGTTCCTGAGGAAGCAGAGTGGCCCCTGGATGCATACTAGGGGGCATGCATGTCAGTGCTAATCTGTCTGGTGGGGGTGTGAGGAAATGAGCAGGGGAACTTGTCTTGGGCTCACTCTCCCAGAATTTGTCCTGAGGGTAGAGAAGTGCCTTGCAGATAGTTAAGACAGTGTGAGAAACAAGGCTAAAGTGTCTGGGCAAAAGACTACTTACATTAAGTCACACACTAGAGCACCCAGGAGGGGGTGAAAATCTATTTCAAAAGAATTTGAGGGAGCATTTGAACTCCTGTAAACTGTAAATGAGGGATTTCCTAAGGCCATGAGCAGGCCCAGGCCCAGGAAATGAAACAGGGTCCATGGCTCCACATGGGATCAGAAGGGCAGAGAAGACCTGCCCTTCACATTTGCCAGGGGCCGATCTTTATAGGAGGGCTAACCTCTAGAGGAAACCACCAACCAAAGCAGAGCCAATTGCAAAGATTGTGAAAGGTGCTTTTTTTCCTTTATTTTTAAAGAAGCTTTAGATTACATAAATGTTACATTGAAAATATAGGGGATTCTCATATACCCCACCGCCTCTCCCTTACACAATTTCCCACATCAACAACATCTTTCACTAGTGTGGTATATTTGTTACAGTTGATGAACACATATTGAAGCATTGCTACTAACCATGGTCTATAGTTTACATCATGGTTTATACTTTGCACTGCACAAGTTTATAGGTTTTGACAAAATGTATAATGCTTTGTATTTGTCATTGCAATATCATGCAGAACAATTCCAATGTCCCAGAAATGCCCCATGTTACACCTTGAATAGTGCTTTCTGCTTTGGACTGTTTTGGCTTGCTCCTGGCTCTCAAGAACATGTCATATCACTAGCTGGATACAAAGGAACAGAGAGCTCAGGACTAAATCTCAGAGTTACCTACTTAAAAATATTAAAATGTACAGTGTGCAATAAAAGGTTACAAGACAAATAGAGAAATAGGAAATGAAGTCCCATCTAACGGAAGAAGATAAAAATCCACATACCAATCAATGAAGAGGTCCAGATTTGGACATACCAGAAAAAGACTTTTAAAAAAATCCTTAATATGCTCAAGGTGATAAAGGAAAATATGGAGAAAGAACTAAAAGATATGAGGGGAGAAATAAACACTGTGGGAATCTCTTTGAGATTCTCAATAGGAACCAAAGACAAATAATGGAGATGAAGAACACAATCATGGAAATGAAAAATTCCTTAGGATTTCAAGAGCAAATTGGAGCTGGGAGAAGAAAGAATCAGTGAAATTGAAGACAAGACACTTGAACTGTGTCAAGCTGAGAAGAAAAAAAAAAAAGAATTTTAAAAAAATGAACAGGGAGCCAATGTGGCTTAAGCAATTGGGTGCCCACCTCCCACATGGGAGGTCCTGGGTTCAGTTCCCCATCCTCCTGAAGAAGATGAGCAGACACCACAACCAGCAGATGCCAAAACTGCTGCAACCAGCAGGTGCTAAAACCAGCAGACACCACAACCATTGCAACCAGCAGACACTGCAACCAGCAGATGCTGCAACCAGCAGGGAGCAGAAGTGGTTCAAATGTTGGGCACTCACCCAGGTTTGGTTCCTGGTGCATCCCAAAGAAGATGAGCAGATAACAAGCTGGCAGAGGAGGGAGCATCTCGGGGGGAGACGGGGTTGGATTTTTAAAAAACTAAAAAAAATAAACAGAGTCCAAGAGACCTGTGGGAAACCATCAAGCACACTGATCTATGCATTATGACAATCCCAGAAGGAGAAGAAAAAGAGAAAGGGGCAGAAGTAATAGTCAAAGAAATAATGATAGAAAACTTTCCCCCAAATATGAATATGCACATTCAAAAAGCCCAAGGAACCCCAAGCAGGATAAACTCAAGGAGAACCATGCCCAGACACATCATAATCAATTCTCCAATGACAAAGACAAGGAGAGAATTCTAAAAGCTGCAAGAGAAAGGTAAAGTGTTATACACAAGGGAATCCCGATAAGATTGAGTGGTGATTTCTCATCAGAAACCATGGAGGCAAGAAGGCAGTGGGTTGAAATACTTCAAGAGCTGAAGGAAAAAAACTGCCAGCCAAGAATTTTACATCTGGGGAGACTCTCTTTAAAAAATGAGGTAGAGATTAAGACACTCTTAGATAAACAAATGCTGAGGGAGTACTTCACCACTAAAGCTGCAATACAAGCAATGCCAAAGGGAGTTCTTCAGACTGAAATGAAAGGACACTTGACAGTGGTTGAAAGCAGCATAAAGAAATAAAGATCTGTGGTAAAGGTAACAATTTAGGTAATTATAAATGCCAGTATTATTGGATTGGATTGTTTAGTATGTAACTCCACTAATTTCTTCCTACAGGTGCTAAAATGCAAATGCATAAAAAGTAATGATAAATCTAGGTTTTTGGACATACACTATACAAAAGATATAAGTGGTAATAAGTACAAAAAATGCTGTGGGTCAGAGGGGTATAGGAAAAGTACATGTGCATGCTATTGAAGTTAAGTTGATATGAAACGAATGATTGTTATATACTTAAAATGTTAATTTTAACCCAACAGTAAATAGAAGGAAAGCAGATGAAAATTATATCCAGATAGAAATGAGAAGGCACTCAATATCATATAACACAAGAAAGCAAATAAGTATAAAAGTATGCTTTAACGGAAGTAAGGGAAAAAAGCATGCATAAGATTTACAAAGGCTAAATAGCAAATTGGCAGAAGAAAGACCTGTATTATCAGTAGTGAGTTTAAATGTAAATAGATTAAACTCTACAGTCAAAAGGTAGAGATTGGCAGAATGGTTAAAAAAAGCATGACCCACTATATGCAGTCTGCAAGAGACTCATGGTAAAATCAAAGATGCAGGGGAGCAGATGTGGCTCAAGCAGTGAGATGCTCACTGAGCAGATGTGGCTCAAGCACGGACCTCCCACATGGGAGGTCCTGGGTTTGGTTCCTGGTGCCTCATAAAGAAAAAGAAAAAAAACAAAAACAAAAACAGACAATGAGCAAAAAACAACAAGCAGACAACAAGCGCAAACAACAAGCAAAACAATGAACAAACAGACAAGGGAGCCATCTCAGGGAGGGAAAAAAAAAATCAAAGATACAAGTAGGTTGATGGTGAAAGAATGGAAAAAATATATACCATCCAAGTAGTAACCAAAAGAGAGCTGGGGTGGTTATACTAATATCAGATAAAATAGACTAATTCAAAAACAACTACAAGGGACAAAGTGGTCATTAAATACTAATAAAGGGTAAAATTCACCAGGAAGATGTAGCAATTATAAATATATATGTACTTAACAGAGTCCCAAAATAGATGAAGCAAATACTGACAGATTTGAAGGGTGAAATGGACAGTCTTACATTAATAGTAGGAGACTTTAACACACCACTCTCAATAATGATAGAACATCTAGTCATCAATAAGGAACTACAGGACTTGAATGATACATTAAGCCAACAAGACCTAACAGACATATATAGAATACTGCACCCAATGAAAACAATACACATTTTTCTTAAGTGTACATGGATGATTCTCCTGGGTAGGCCATATGTTAGTTCATAAAACAAGTCTCAATAAATTAAAAATATATTAAAATCATACAATATATATTCTCTAAACACAACAGAATGAAACTAGAAATTAATAGCAAAGGGAGAAAGGGAAAATTCACAAATATGTGGAGGTAAACAACACACTATTAAGCAATCAATGGCTTAAAGAGGAAATCAGAAGTGAAATTGGGAAATATTGTGAGAGGAATGCAAATGAAATTTATAGCTTTAAATGCTTACATTACAAAAAGAAGAAAGACTTCAAATCAGAGACTTAATCTCAAAACTGGAAGAACTAGAAAAAGAAGAGCAAATTAGACCCAA
Organism: Cabassous unicinctus; assembly: GCA_029593785.1. Classification (NCBI taxonomy): domain Eukaryota; kingdom Metazoa; phylum Chordata; class Mammalia; order Cingulata; family Chlamyphoridae; genus Cabassous; species Cabassous unicinctus. The sequence goes on along the minus strand of JAQZBX010050657.1, from coordinate 4,571 downwards.
AGCAATCTGAAGGAAGGAAAAAACAAACAAACAATAGAATCAACAAAACCAAAATAGTTTCCTTGAAAAGATCAATAAAATCAACAAAACTTTAGTTATAATGACAAAGAAAAAGCGAGAAGATACAAATAATAAAAATCAGAAATGAAAAGGGAAACATTACTACTGACCCTACCTAAATAAAATGGACTATAAGTGGATACTATAAGTAACTGTATGCCAATAAATTAGATAACGTAGATGAAATGGACAAATTCTTAGAAACATGCAAACTACCTATATTGACTCAAGAAGAAATAGAAGATCTCAAGAAACCAATTCCCAGTAAAGAGAATTAATCAATAATCAAAAACCTCCTACAAAGTAAAGTCCAGAACCAGATGGTTTCATGGGGACTTCTACCAAACATTCCAGGAAGACTTAACTTCTGCTCAAACTCTTCCAAAAAACTGAAGAGAAGGGAATACTCCCTAACTCATCCTATAAGGCCAACATCACCCTCATACTAAAGCTGGATAAAGACACCACAAGGAAAGAACACAACAGACCAATATCTCTTATGAATATAGATGCAAAAATCCTCAATCAAATATGAGTAAACCGAATCCAGCAGCATATTAAAAGAATTATACTGGGGGAAGGTTGGAGGAAGGAGCAGGTGAATTCTGGGGATTTGCACAACTGTGGTTAAAACTACAATGGTGGGAATGTTCTTTTGAAAAATATGGCAGGGGAGGGTTACTGGTGCAGGGTATTGGGAATGGGGGGATATGCAGGATAGGGTGTACCTGGGACATGCCTCTATGGAATATGAAAGTTTGTCTTGTCATAGTGTGTTATCTCAGTGGGTGGAGACCCACACAATAAACAAGAATATATTAAACTCCCATTCTGAGGAATCCTGCTATGTTCTCAGTTAGAGGGGAAAGAATCTCTTGAGAACATAGGCAGTGCCTAATAAAAAGAAAATAGGCCAATATGTCAAACCCTCAATATTATTGCATGTTAACCATGAACGATATTCTTCAAAAATTGAAACTTAGTGGTTACCATATGTTCTGAGGGGACGGGAATGGAAGAATAGAATAGATGGAACATAAGGCATTTTTAGGGCATTGGAATTGTTCTGTATGATCTTGCAATGATGGACACAGGCCATCTTAAATTTTTTCAAAATCTATGAAAGTGTACAGTGCAAAATGTAAACCATAATGTAAACCATTGACCATGACCAGTAGCAATGCTTCAATATTTGTACATCAACTGTAACAAATGTACCATCCACATGTAAAATGTTATTAATAGGGGAGAGTGGGAGAGGTGGAGGGGGTTGGGTATATGGGAATCCCCTATTTTTCTATATGACTTTTATGTAACCTAAAGCTTCTTTGAAGATAAAGTGAAAAAAGTAAGACACTGGGAGAATATACAGAAGAAATTGTCACTGTACATAAAAGATAACAGAGCTTATGGTGATGAAAGACACAAAGAAAAACATTTTTAATTTAATTTTTTTTAATTTTTAATTTTTGTATTTTATTTATTATTTTATTTTCTTATTTTTATTTGTTTATTTTTTGGCTTTGTGTTTGGGGAAGTTTTAGATTGCAGAAGGGTCACAACTATGGTGGGGAGGATCACTGGTGTGAGGTGTCGGTGATGGGGGGCTGTGTGGGGAGGGGTGCACCTGGGGCATGCTTCTATAGCATATGAATATGTTCATGTGGTCATGGGGCATTGTCTTGGGGGGGATACCCACACAATAACTGAAAGAATATTGAATTCCCATCCTGGGAAGTCCTGCTGCATTAGCTAGTAGAGTGGGCAGGAATCCCCTAGGTACATGGGTAGTGCCTAGTGCAGGAGGGCAGACTATTACACCAGGCCCTTGATATTGATGGTTGTACTTATGAACCTTTTTGAAACTTAGCCTAGTTATTATATATTGCCTAAGAGTTATCTCCTGAAAGCCTCCTTGTTGCTTAAAAGTGGCCTCTCTCTAAGCCAAACTCAGCATATAAATGCACTACCTTCTCCCCAGCATGGGACATGACTCCCTGGGATGAGCCTCCCTGGCACCAAGGGATTATTATCAAGTGCCAACTTGTGATGCGTCTGGAAAAAGACCTTGAACAAAGGGGGAACTATTAAATACAAGTGAACTTTTATGGCTAAGAGATTTCAAAGTGAGTTGGGAAGTCATTCCAGAGGTTATGCTTGTGCATGTCTTTGGAAGATCTCATTGACTGCCACAGTAAACAATGCCTCAAACATTGGGACTCCTGAGGGTTCCAGAGACATCTAGACACAATAGGCAGAACAGATAATCTCAGGAGTTCAGCACCCTGTCAGTGGGCCTTACTTTGGAATACATGCTCCCCATATATATTCGTTTATAATTTCCCTACACATGGTTCTTCTGCCCCTTTTATTTGAACCTATAATTAGCACTATACTTGTTAAATATATGTCCCAGAGACCTAAATCCTTGGTCTGTTCATATGCTAGTTGAACCCTGAATCTCAGCAAAGTTGCAAAACCTATTGTCTAGTTCATTGGAATCATCCAGAACAACTAACAAAAGGATGATGATGGACAATGCCCATCCCAAAAAACAGAGTATCTACAACTGCAAGCAAGACAGTTCCATCCATCTGCCCCATGGGATCTAAGCCCCCTCTCAATCAGAAATAGAGTGCGCATCACTATTCCCAAATCCTCAAGATTGAGGAATGAACAAACATAAGGGGGGGATGCAAATATGGACTAAAGTAGACTTATTATTATTCTAGCAATTGAAGAACTTGCATTGTGATATAAAGGCAGTGGCTATCAAAGGTTCTGAAGGGAGGGAGAGGGAAGAATGAGTGTAACAGGGGGGCATTTTGGGGACATTGGAATTGTCCTGCATGACATTGCAGTGACAGATACAGGCCATTATACATTTTGTCAAAACCTATAAAATAGTGCGGGGCAAAGTGTAAACTATGATGTAAACTATAGCCCATGGTTAGTAGCCATGCTTCAATATGTGCTCATGAATTTTAACAAATGTACCACACTAATGAAAGATGTTTTTAGTGCAGGAAAGTATGGGAGGGGGAGGGAGTGGGGTATATGGGAATCCCCCTAAATTTTTTATGTATCATTTATGTAATTTAAATCTTCTATAAAAATAAAAAATTAAACCTAAAAAGTAAAAACAAAAAACAAACAAGCAAAAAAAAAACAGAATTATACTCCATGATCAAGTGGGATTTATCACTGGTATGCAAGATTGGTTCAACATAAGAAAATCAATAATGTAATACACCACATTAACAGAACGAAGGGTACAAAGCACATAATCATCTTAATCAATGCAGAGAATGCATTTGACAAAATACAGCATTTAGAGCACTAGGAATAGAAGGAAACTTACTCACCATGATAAAGGGCATATATGAAAAACCCATAGCTAATACCCTACTTAGTGGTGAAAGACTGAAAGCTTTCTCTCTAAGATGCAACAAGACAAGGATGCCCACTGTCAACACTGTTATTCCACATGATACCAGAAGTTCTTACCAAAGCAATTAGGCAAGAAAAAGAAATAAAAAGCTTCCAAATTGGAAAGGAAGAAGTAAAACTTTCCCTCTTTGCATATGTTATGATCCTGTATATAGAAAACCCTGAAAAATCCACAGCAAACTACTAGAGCTAATAAATGAATTCATTAAATTGTCCGGGTACAATATAAACACCCAATAGTTAGTAGTATTTCTATACACAAGCAATGAACAACTGGAAAAGGAAATCAAGAAAACAATTCCATTCACAATAGCAACTAAAAGAATCCAATCTCTAGGAATAAATCTTACTAAGAATGCAAAGTACTTGTAGAGAGAAAACTAAAACATTGCTAAAGGAAAATAAAGAAGACTTAAATAAATGGAATGATATTCCATGTTCATGGATTGGGATACCAAATGTAAATTAAGATGTCAATAATACCCAAAGCAATTTATAGATTCAGTACAATCCCAATAAAAATTCCCACAATCTTCATTGCAGGAATGGAAAAGCCAAACATCAAATTTATATGGAAGCACAAGGGGCCCTGAATAGTGAAATTCATCTTGAAAAAGAAGAATGAAGTTGGATGACTCACACTTCCCATCTTAAAACTTATTACAAAGCCACAGTAAACAAAACAGGATGGTACTGGAACAAGGACAAGTCATACAGACCAACGAAATAGAACTGAGATCTCAGATATCAGCCTTCACATTTATGGCCAACGGATTTTTCTTTTTTGATTTTAAAATCAATTTTATTGCTATGTAGTAAATAAAGTATTCAGTGCATCAAAAATGTACAATCAACAGTGTGGCAGTTTGGCAGTTTGATGAAGTTATGAATTCCAAAAATAGATATTGGATTATGCTTGTAAACTGGTCTGTTAATCTGGGCATGATTAAATTATGATTAGGGCGTTGACTGGGCCACGTCAGTAGGGCATTGAGCCCCACCCCTTGGTGGGTGGGGTCTCGAAGATAAAAGACATGGCAAAGGACAGTGTTGAAGCAGTT
>JAQZBX010050656.1:0-19593 GCA_029593785.1 Cabassous unicinctus | reverse complement strand
GGTATTCTTTCCCAATTATAATTATTATTAATTAATTAATTATTCTTTGGGCCTTTGCAATTCATTCCATATACCATGGCAGATAAAGCTCTCTCAACAGTTGGTTCCTTATATTTCACCAATGCTCAAAAGACACTTGTTGCTCCACCTCTAGAAAGCTTTCCTTGACTCTTTAAAGCTATGGAAATCTATATCTCCTTTAATAGTCACTAAAATATTTCCAAATATCTCATCATTGACACTTTGAACAGTCAGAAAATTAATTCTTATTTAATTTCTCTGAGGCATTTTTCAGTCAGTAATGACAATTCTTCTTGTCATTCATAATTAAGTCAAATTATCAGTACAGAGTTTGAATTCAGACAAGAAACCAGAGAAGAGTCATGGACGTATAATCTGGGGCAAGATAATAATTTTGCCTGGCACCAATTTTACTTCTTTTAATTTGTACATTTCTAACATCAATGTCCCACAGTTGTTTATGTTAATTTAATAGGCACATATATAGTGTGCTATAGGCATCAATCACTTCTTTTCTCATTGCTTTTCCTTACATTGCTATGTATACATTATATATATGCTATGTAGTTGCACTTCTCATAATTTTCCACATAGTCACTCAAATAATACTTACTAAGAACCAATGATCTTTTTGGCCCTGTTTTGCAAATGAGAGCATCAAATAGTCTTTACAATTTGGATAAATACTGATAAATATTCCTCTGCCCCCAGCATGAGGAAAAGCCTGGCTGACTGAAAATCCAGTGAAGTTAGGGACTGGCTTTTTCCACCAAGATTGCACTGCAGCCCTAACCTAGGCTCCAGCCCCATCTCCAGGAGAGAGGAAGCTGGTGGTGCCTGCATCAGGCTCTCCAGGCAACTGCAAGGGCTCTCTGCTGGCACAGACTGAATAGTCAGTCACCTGGGGCTGCATCCCCACACACTAATAAGATAGGAGAGGTTCTGAGTATACATGGCCTCTCTGAGCAACAGCACGAGTTTACAGGCCACATGAACTGGTTTGATGAATGCTTTTGAGTCCATCTCCACCTCTGTTCCCCCATACGATAGGAGGGGCCTGGTGTTCCCTTAGCCTCTCAGGGCAACTGTAGGCATTTTCTGCCTGAACAAACCTGACCATTGGGCACCTGTGGCTCCACACATATCTCCAATGGGACAAGAGATGGACAGTGTTTACCCAGTCTCTCTGGGTAACTGCAGGTGCTTTTAGTCCACACAGCCTGGACTGTTGGGTATTTGAGGATCCACCTTCACCCCCCGATAGGAAAGGAGTAGGCAGGTATTTCCACAGCATTTCTAGGCAAAGGCATACTTTTGGCCTGCAGGGACTAGACTGTTGGATGTCTATGGAACCCCCCCACCCTCAATAGGAAAGGAGGGGGCTGGAGTCCCCACAGACTCTCCAGACAAAGGTGGGTACTTTCAGCTTACAGAGACTGATATGTTAGGTGCCTGCAGATCCAGCCCCATGCCTTAATAGGATAGAAGGGGGCTGTTGTTTCCTCTGCCTCTCCAGGCAAAGGCAGGTAATCTTGGCCTAAAGGGACTGAACTGTTGGGTGCTTATAGAACCACCCCCACCACATACTAGGATAGATGGCTGGTGCTTCCTCAGCCACTCTGGGCAATGGTGGGTACTTTCTGCCTGCAGAGACTGAACTGTTGGATGTCAGTGGCTTCATTTCTACCCCTAAAGGGCAGAAGGGAGAGTACTCCCTCAGCTTCCCAGGGCAACTGTCGGTGTATTCAGCCCACACAGATTAGATTCTTGAACACTCCAAAGGGTTAATTCCTCCCCCGGCAAGGAAGGGGTCTGGTGCTATGTCAGGTTACCTGAGTAACTGTGGTCATTTTGGACCCACACAGCATAGATTGCTGCCCATTACTATAGCTCCATCCCTGCCCAAGGTAGGGGAGGAAAGGTGGGAGAAGATTCACCAATTCCTGGGGCAACATGGGCAGCTTCAGCCTCCATAGCTTGCAGCACCAACTACATCCTTGGCTCCTACTATACCACCAGCAAGGGAGAAAAAACAAGAAAGCCCTAAACTAAATGGAGAAACTGCACCCAAAATAAATACATCTAGCAAACCAGATGCAAAAACACCAACAAAAAATTACAAGCCATACCAAGAGACAGGAAGATATAGGCCAGTTAAAGGAAAAAGAGAAGGCTGAAAAGGACATAAAGAAGTTGAGACAACTAATCATAGATGTTCAAACAAATCTCCTTAATATATTTAATGATATGGCTAAAGAGATTACAGATATTAAGAAGACATTGGATGAGCACAAAGAAGAATTTGAAAGCATACATAGAAAAATATTGGACCTTATAGGTATGAAAGTTTCAATAAGTGAAATTAAAAATACACTGGAGGCATATAACAGCAGATTTGAGAAAGCAGAAGAAATGGTTGGTGAGCTTGATACATGGCCTCTGAAAGAGAACATACAAAAGAACAGATGAAGTAAAAAAGAGAAAAATTTGAACAAGATAACAGGGATCTAAATGACAGGAAAAGCCATGGAAACATATGTGTCATGGGTGTCCCAGAAGGAGAAGATAAGGGAAAAGGGGCAGAAGGAATATATGAAGAAATAAAGGTAGATAATTTCTCTGTTGAAGGACATAGACATCTGTTTCCAAGAAGCACAACATACTCCCATCTGAATAAATCTGAATAGACCAACTCTGAGACACATAATAATCAAAATGTCAAATGCCAAAGATAGAGAGAATTCTGAGAGCAGCAAGAGAAAAGCCATGCATAACTTATTAGGGATAACCAATAAGATTAAGTGCCAATTTCTCATCAGAAACCATGTAAGCAATAAGGCAGTAGTATGATATATTTAAGATACAGCAAGAGAAAAACTGCCAGCCAAGAATTTTATATCCAGCAAGATTATCTTTCAAAAGTGAGAGTGAGTTTAGAATATTCACAGATAAACAGGATCTCTGAGAGTTTATAACAAAAAGACCAGCTTTGTAGGAAATACTAAAGGGAGTGTTACAGCCTGAAAAGAAAAGACAAGAGAGAGAAGCTTGGAAGAGAGTGTAGAAATGATGACCATATCATTAACAGTAATTATAATTACCAAAAATAAAATGACAAATAAAATGCAAAGTTCAAAATGGATGAAATCAGAACTGCCTTTACAGTAATAACATTGAATAGCATTGAATTTTAATGGATTAAATTACCCAAACAAAAGACAAAGAATGGCAGAATGGATAAGAAAATATAAGCCATCTATATGTTCTCTGAAAGAGACTCACTTTTTACCCAAAAATACCAATAGTAAAAGGTTGGAAAAAGATATTTCATGCATGCAGTAACCAAAAAAAAAAAAGCTGTGGTGACTATATTTATATCAGATAATATAAACTTTAAAAGCAAATCTGTTAATAGAAATAAGGAAGGATATTACATATTAATAAAAGGAATGATTCACCAGGAAGAAATAACAATCATAAATGTGTATGCACCTAACCAGGATGCCCCAAGGTACATGAGGCAAACACTGGCAAAACTGAAGGGAGAAATAGACATACCTACAATAATAATTGGAGATTTCAGTACACCACTCTCAGAACTGGATAGAACATCTGGGCAGAGGATAAATAAAGAAACAGAGGGCTTGAATAATATGATAAATGGGCTAAACCTAGTAGACATATACAGAAAATCACACCCCAAAACAACAGAATGCACATTCTTTTCAAGTGCTCATGGATCTTTCTCCAGGATAGACCATGTGTTGGGTCACAAAGCAGGTCTTAATAAATTTAAAAAACTGAAATTATACAAAACACTCTCTTTGATCATAATGGAATAAAGTTGGAAATCAACAAGCAGCAGAAAAAGGGAAAAATCAAATATATCTGGAGATAAAACAACACAATCTTAAATAATCAATGGGTCAAAGACAAAATCTCAAGAGAAATCAATAAATATCTGGAGATGAGTAACAATGAGAATACAACATTTCAGAATGTATAGGATGCAGCGAAGGCAGTATTGAGAAGAAAATTTATAGCCCTCAATGTTTACATTATAAAAAATAAAAGAAAGACCTAAAATTAATGACCTAACTACAAACCTGGAGGAACTGGAAAAAGAATAGCAAACCAATCCCAAAGCAAGTAGAAGGAATGAAATAACAAAGATCAGACAGTAATAAATGAAATGGAGAACAAATAAACAGTAGAGAGAATTAACAAAACCAAATGTTGGTTCTTCGAGATTAACAAAATTGACAAACCATTAGCTAGACTGACTAAGAAAAAAAAAATAAGGTGAAACTAAATGAAATAAAAAATGAAAATGGAAGCATTAGTAGTAACCCCACAGAAATAAGAGAGATCATAAGAGGATACTATGAACAACTTTATGCCATAAAACTAGGCAAAATAGAGGAAATGGAAAAATTCCTAGGAACATACAAACAATGAACATTGACCGTAGAAGTAATAGAAGACCTCAACAAACCAATCACAAGTAAAGAGATTGAAACAATCATCAAACAGCTCCCCAAAATGAAAAGCCCAGGACCAGATGGTTTCACAGGTGAATTCTACCAGGCATTCAAAGAAGATAAAATACCAATCTTATTCAAGCTCCTCAAAAAAATTGAAGAAGGAACACTACCAAACTCATTCTTCGAGGCCAATATCACCCTAATACCAAAGCCAGATAAAGATATTATGAAAAAAGAAAATTACAGACCCATTTCTCTAATGAATACAAATGCAAACATCCTCAATAAAATACTTGGTAATCGAATCCAACAACACATTAAAAGAATTACTCATCATGATCAAGTGGGTTTTATACCAGGGATGCAATGCTGGTTCCACACAAGAAAATCAATCAGCATTATACACCACATTAATAAATCAAAAAACAAAATCACATGATCTTATCAATTGATGCAGAAAAAGCATTTGACAAAATACAACATCATTTCTTGATAAAAATACTACAAAAATAGGAATTGAAGGAAACTTTCTCAACATGATAAAGACCATATATGAAAAGCCCACAACTAACATTGTACTCAATGTTGAAAGACTGAAAGCTTTCCCATTGAGATCAGGGACAAGACAAGGATGTCCATTGCCATCGTTGTTGTTCAATATAATCCTAGAGGTTTTAACTAGAGCAATCGGACAAGAAAAATAAATAAAAGGCATACAAATTAGAAAGGAAGAATTAAAATTTTCACTATTTGCAGATGATATGATTCTATATCAAGAAAGTCCTGAAAAATCTACAACAAATTTGCTAGACCTAATAAATGATTTCAGTAGAGTGTCAGGGTACAAGATCAATAAACTAAATTCAGTGGTCTTTCTATATGCTAGTAATGCACAATCTGAGGAGGAAATCAGGAAAAAAATTCAATTTACAATATCAACTAAAAGAATCAAATATTTAGGAATAAACTTAACCAAGACTGTAAAGAACTTGTATTCAGAAAACTATAATGCATTGTTAAAAGATATTTTAAAAAGACATATATACTTGGAAGAACATTCCATGCTCATGGATTGAAAGACTAAATATCATTAAGATGTCAATTCTACCCAAATTGATATACAGATTCAAGCAATCCCAATAAAAATTCCACCAGCATTTTTTAAACAAATGGAAACACAATTATCAAATTTATCTGTAAGATTAAGAGGCCTCAAATATCCAGAAACATCTTAAAAAGGAAAAGATTATTTGGAGGACTCTCATTCCAGGCTTTAAAGCATATAACTTAGTTACAGTGGTAAAAACAGCATGGTATTGGCATAAAGATAGACACATAGACCAATGGAACCAAATTGATGGTTCAGAAACAAAGCCTCACATCTATGGCCAAGTGATTTTTGACAAGCCTGTCAAACCCACCCAGCTGGGAAAGAACAGTTTATACAACAAATGGTGCTGGGAAAACTGGATATCCATAGCGAAAAGAAAGAAAGAAGACCCTTATCTCACACCTTATACAAAAATTAACTCAAAATGGATCAAAGACCTAAATATAAAAGCAAGTGCAATAAAGCTCCTAGAAGAAAAGGTAGGGAAACATCTTCAAGACCTGGTGGTAGGCAGTGGATTCTTAAACCTTACACCAAAAGCACAAACAATGAAAGAAAACATGGATAAATGAGACCTCATCAAACTTAAATGCTTCTGAAATTCAAAGGAATTCATCAAGAAGGTGAAAAGGCAGCCCACTCAATGGGAGGAAATATTTGGTAACCCCATATCTGAAAAGGGTTTGATTTCCATTCTATATAAAGAGATCATTCAAGTCAAAAATAAAAGATCAAGCAATCCAATTAAAAAATGGGCAAAAGATTTAAATAGACATTTCTCCGAAGAGTAAATACAAATGAACAAAAAACACATGAAGAAAAGTTCCATATCAGTAGCTATTAGAGAAATGCAAATTAAAACAATAATGAGATATCATCTAAAACCCCATAATTCAGACAACAATAAGTGCTGGAGAGGATTTGGAGAAATAGGAACACTCCTTCCTTGTTGGTGGGAGTGGAAAAGGGTGCAGCCTCTGTGGAAGTCAGTTTGGCAGTCCCTCAAGAAACTAAATATAGAATTGCCATATGATCCAGTAATTCCTCTACTAGGAATATATCCAGAAGAACTAAAAACTATGACACGAACAGACATCTGCACACTTATGTTCACAGCACCACTATTCACAATTGCCAAAAGATGGAAACAACCCAAGTGTTCATGAACCAATGAAGAAAACAAAATGTGATATACATGCAATGGAATACTATGTTGCAGCAAGAAGAAATGAAATTGGGACATAAGTGATATCATAGATGAATCTTGAAGACATTATAATGAGCAAAGTAAGCCAGACACAAAAGGACAAATAGTGCATGGTCTCATTAATATGAACTAAATATGAAGAGTAAACACATGGAGTTAAAACTTAGAGTATAGGTTATTAGGAGATAAGAGGAGGGTTGGGAAGAACTACTGATGCTTAATATATGTAGAAGCTTTAATTAACTTGACTGTAAAAGTGTGGACATGATAGAGTTGATGGTAACACATTATAGTGAGTAGCATCTGTTTTATAAATGGGATTGTGGTTGAAAAGGGTAGTGTGAAGAAGTAAATTTTAATGGAAAGAAAGCTAAATATTTGGAATAATCTAAATTATAAACTTTAACACAGTGAACCCAGAGGTGGATGAGAATTGTGGTTGAGGGTGTGGTTGTGTGCTACAGAAAATGTACATCACTATTGCAGGGTGGTGGGAATGTGGAGAAGAATGGGAAAACTACAACTGGTGCGACCTATAGACTGTGGTTAACAGCAATATTACAATATTCTTGAATCAATGCCAAAGATGTATTGTGTTGATAATGGTGGTGTATGGAAAAACTGTGCCAAATATATGCTATGGACCATGGCTGGTGATAATAGTCTGATGATATTATCTCATAATCTGTCATAAATATTCCAGCACAGTATGGTGTGTTGGTGAAGGGGTGTTGGATGTGAATTCTATACGTATGTATGATTATTTTGCCAGTTCACAACCTCTGTAATAAAATATATTTTTTAAAAATAGGGTGGGTTGGGGGAAAAATACACCAAATGTAAGATAGGGAATGTAGTTAGGAGTAATATTTTGATGATCCTCTTGCATGATTTGTAACAAATGTTTCACAACAATTCAAAGTGTTGGTGGAGGGGTGATGTATGAGACCCCCATATGATGTTTTGTATGTTTATTTTTTAAGTTCACAATCTTTACTATACACTTATAGTTTATGCATGCCATGTATGAATGATATACTTCAGTTTAAAAAATTATTTATAAAATATATAGGGGATTCCCATATACCCTGCCCCCCTCTCCCACACTTTCCCCCATTAACAACATCTTTCATTAGTGTAGTACATTACTTATGATTGGTGAAATATATTGAAGCATTGCTATTAACCATGGACTATAGTTTACATTACACTTCGCAGTGCACAAATTTATAGATTTTGACAAAATGTATAATGACCTTTATCCATCATTGCAATGACATTCAGGACAATTTCAATATCCCCAAAATGCCCCATGTTACATCTATTCTTCCTTCTCCCTCCCCACAGAGCCTCTGGCAGCCACTGTCTTTATATCAATGATACAATACTTCCATTGCTAAAATAATAATAATAAGTTTATTTAAGACCATAGTTGCATTCCTCTCTTATGGTTTTTCATTCCTCAACCTTGAGAAATTTGGGAAAGTGATACCCACTCCATTTCAGATTGAGAGGGAGCTTAGATCCCATGGGACAGATGGAAGCAACTGCTTTGCTTGCATTTGTAGATATTCTGTTTCCTGGGATGGCTGTTGTCCATCATCATCCTTCTGTTAGTTGTCCTGAGCAAGTCCAATGAATTGGAGAGTACAAGCTGCAGCTCTGCTGAGATTCAGGGATGAACCAGCAAAAGAGCAGACCAAAAATTTGAGTCTCTAAGACATATATTTAATGAGTATAAAACTAATTATAGGCTCAAATAAAAGGGGCAGAAGTGTCATGTGTAAGGAAATCATAAATAAGTCTAATCCTTTACATTGGGGAGCATATATTCCAAAGTAAGGCCCACTGACAGGGTGCCAAATTCCTGAGCTTGTTTTCTCTGCTTATTGTGTCTAGATGTCTCTAGAGCCCTCAGGAGCCCCGCTGTTTGAGGCACTGTATACTGTGGCTGTCAATGAGATCCTGTTGATATGTGTATAAGCATAACCTCTTATGTCTTAAAACTTCTATTTGTCACTTCATAATTCTTATACCCACAGTTTCTTTTCCTATGCAGATATTCACATGAATTTTGAATAAAAGTTTTATACTTTCCTTTGAATTTTTAAGAATTTTAAAACTTTTCTTCTTATCATACTATGTTGCCAGGACCTCTAGAACAACATTGGACAAAAGGGTGACAATAGATATGCTTGACTTGTTCCTGATTGAGTGGAATATTTTTTACCTTCTCAACATTGAAATGTTCACTCTAAGTTTACTTTTTACTTTCATTTAGATAACCTGTATCATATGTGAGAAATTTTCTCATAAGTTTTGTTGCTAAGAATTTGTACCTCATTTTTTAAAATTTTCTGAGAAAGAATCATATATATTTTTCTCCATTAGCATGTGCATCTCTAATTTAGAAGGATCTATTTTTGGTAAACATATATCAGCTATGAATTTTCACATAGAGATGATTTCACTTTGCTAATATTGTGTTTAGGGTAGGACTAAGTCTAGGGTAGGACTTCATAATCAAGCATGTCAATTTTATGGAGAAAAGGAATATTAACATTAAGGGAAATCCACAAGTTTTATAAATAGTCTTACATAAATTTAGTTTCACTTCAAATTTAAAGGAAAGAATGGTTTTCAGATAATTTTGGGGTGGGAAATTGTGTATAAGAAATTGTGAAACGTAGTAAACTTCTTAAGGTGTTCATATTTTGATAGCATGTTTCTTTTTTATTTTTTCATTCATTTTTATATTATTATTCTTTTATTTGTATTCTACCAATTTTCTAGTTTCTTATGGATACTTAGCTCATTAATTTTGAAACTCTGATATTTAAATTGTCACCATTTAGTCTTATAAATATTCAACCAGTAATGCATACATTTAGTAATTACTCAACTACTATTATTTTAAAGATATTTCATTGAAATTTAATTCATGTATAGAAAACTACACAATCATAAGTTGCACTGACATAAATTTTAAATGAACATGGCCATATCACCACCATATAGATCATGAAATATAACATTTGCAGCAACACAAAACATTCCTTCCTCTAGTCTCCAAAAGTAACTGCAATGCTAACATCTAATAACATAGCTAGATTTTTGTATTTTAAACATCATATATGTGTAATCATATAAAATTTGCTCTTTCTTTCTTCTTTTTACTGCATTATTATACTGTGATATTTTGACACTTTTCCATATCACAGGGAGCGGTAATTCCTTAATTTCATTGTTAGTATTTTACTGTATGAATATACCATCAACTATTTATTCATTCTATATTTGAGTAATTAAAAGTTTGTGGCTGAAAAATTGTATGAAGATGGCAACAAATTAAGGAGGTAAGGCTGAGCTCTCTCACAAAAACAACAGAGAAAGACCCAAAAGCTTCCTGAAGAACCTGCTTTGGGGATCAGCAGATCAGAAGAGTGCTTCACAACTCCCAGGAGGGTGAGGGACTGAGAGAAGAAGAACCTGAAACAACAAACTGTGAATTACTAAATGACCTAGGAGCTGACAAGGGCTCCCTTTGCCCATTCCCATTTCTTAAGTGGGAGTAAAACCCCTGGCTCATTGTAGCTGACTGAGAAGGGAGCAGACATCTTCCTCCCTGTCAGCTGTTACAAGAAAAAGGGAGGGGAAGTTGGAGGTCTTTTCTTCAGTGAATTCAGCATTTGGAGCCCACTTTGACTCTTAATTCTGGACAGACCAAAACAAAGGAAAATGGAGTGAGATACACCTCCATGGAAAGATGTGCCAAATAAGCCATCTGCTGGCCAGTCTGGAAAATACATGGACAAAAACTGCACTTGGGCCTCTCTGCTCTCTAACTTCTGGGAGAAAATTTGTGCGCCAATAGTGAGTCCCTCACATGATTTTGATAACTTAACCTGAGCAATGTTTGAGAGATTGGATAAGGTGAAATAAATTTCAAAGTAGAGCTGTGAAAAAATAATAACAATAGGCAAGAGAGAGAATTTAGCCATCAGAGTAAATTCACAAAAATATTCAGATGCTTAGAAATTTAAAAAAAAGAAAAAAATTATAAGCCATACTAGGAAACAGGAAGAGATGGCCCAGCCAAAAGAACAAATCAAATATCCTGAAGAGATACAAGATGTAAGACAATTAATCAATGATAATCACACAAATCTCCTAAGTCAATTTAAAGATTTAAAAGAAAATATGACTAAAGAGGTAAAGGATATTATGAAATCACTGGGTAAGCATAAAGAACCACTGGAAGGTCTGCAACAAAAATTAACAGACCTTATGAGAATGAAAGACATGGGGGATGAGATTAAAATAAGAGCGGAAGTGGATGTGGTTCAAATGGTTGGGCTCCCATCTTCCACATGGGAGGCCCTGGGTTCAGTTCCCAGGGACTCTTGGTGAGGGCAAGCTGGTCTGCATTTATGGTGGGCCCAAAAGAATATACCCTCAAACAGCTGATGGCCCATGCCCACAACTACGGAGAGCTAGATGTCCATTCCCATGACTGCAGAGACCTGAAAGTTTGCATCCATGGTGAGTTGGTGGAAAGATGATGCAACAAAGGGAAATCAAGCAGACACAGAGGAAATGCATGACAAATAGAAAGAGAAAGCAGACAGCGAGCACAAGCAGCAAAGGGGGAATAAATAAATAAATAAATAAATAAAATCTTTAAAATTTTTTGTCTTTAAAAATAAAAATAAATAAATAAGGGCATATAAGAGCATTTTGAAAGGCTTGAAGACAGAATTAGTGATTTCAAAGATAAAATGGAACAGAGTCTCAGGGAACTGAATGACAATGTGATGCAAAAACATACACATTGTCAGTAACCTAGAAGGAGAAGAAAATGGAAAAGGGGTAGAAATAATATTTAAGGAAATAATGATTGAAAACTTCCGAATCCTTATGAAAGACATAAATATCAATATTCAAGGACAACGTACCCCAAACAGAATGAATCCAAATAGATCTATCCCACCATACCTACAATTCAGAATGAAAAATATCAGAGATAAAGGGAAGATTCTAAAAGCAGCAAGAGAAAAGCAAAGCATCACCTACAAAGGAACCATAATAAGATTCAGTGCCAACCTCTCATCAGAAACCATGTAGGAGAGAAGAAAATGATATGATGTATTTAAGGTTCTGAAAGAGAAAAGCTGCCAGCCAAGCATTCTGTATCCAGCTAATCTGTCCTTCAGAAATGAAGTACAGTTCAAAGACTTCACAGGCAAACAAAAAATGACAGAAGTACAGAGGTAGAAATGCTCTTATGGCAATATGACAAGGAAGGGTCACTGGTTTAGGGTGTTAGTTGGGGGGTCATTCGGGACAGGGTGCACCTGTAGCAGACGTCTATGCAGTGTGTGAGTGTTCATCTTGTCATAATGTGTTGTATCAGTGGGTGGAGCCTTACAAAATGAGTGGAAAGCAGTTGGACTCCCATCTTTGGGAGCACCGTTTCATTCAGAAATAGACAGGCAGGGTTCTCTCAAGAGCAAGGGTGGTTCCTAATAGGGGAGGACAAACCAGTGTGTCAAGACATCTTGTTGCATGTAACTATGAATCTTGTCATCCAATGAGTCAAGCCAAGGGGTTGCCGTGGGCTCCGGGGAGATGGAGAGGGAGGAACAGAATAGATCAAACAGGGGGTATTTACTGATCAGTGGAAATGTTCTGCATTACCTTATAGTGATGGAGACAGGACACGGTAAATATCATGAAAGTTCATAAAAGTGTATGGCCTAAAATGTAAACCATACTGTAAACCATTGACAATGTTTAGTAGCTATGTTTCATTCTCAGTATATCAGTTATAACAATGCTAATATCCACATATAAAAAGATTTTATTATAGGGTGAGAAAGGGGGTGGAGGTTGGGTATATGAGAGTCTCTTGTATTCTGTGTGTGACTTTGCTGTGACCTAAAGCTTCTTTGAAAAGAAAATGAAAAATAGTGAGACACTGACGAATGAGAGGGGGGAGGTGCCACTGTACAGACTGGACACCAGATATTGCAGTGATAAAAGGCAAAAAAAAATTTTTAATTTATTTATTTTTATATTTTTCAATTTTTAAATATCCCAATCTTTTAATTTAATCTTAGTTTTAGCTTTTTTTTAAGTTTTCATGTATTTTATCTCTTACATTTAAACTTACCATTATTATTTCATTTTCCTATTAATTGTATTTGGCTATTGTATTGGCTTCATCTTTAAAGAAGCTTTGGATCATAGAAGGGTTACAACTGGGGTGGGAAAGGATCATTGGTGGGGGGTGTCAGGGATGGTGGCTGCATGGGAGGATGTTTATCTAAACATACATACAAGGTATATAAAATTGTTCAAATGTTCACGGGGGATTGTCACGGTGGGTGGAGAATCACTCAATATATGGGAGAATACTGAATTCCTATCCTGGAGAGTTCTGCAACATTCTCCAAGGGAGCAGCAACAGTTCCCCAATTGCAGGAACAGTGTCTGGCAAAGGAGGAAAATCCATTGATGGGCCCTTGTTATTGTTGACTTGCCTTACGAGTCTTTCTTCTTGAAATTTTAACAGCCTATTGTTATGGGGTGTCTAAGGGTTGCCTCCTGAGATTCTTCTTGTTGCTCAAATGTGGCCTGTCTCTAAGCCACACTCGACATATGGATGTATTACCTTCCTACCAGCATGGAACATGACACCCAGGGATGAGCATCCCTGACACCAAGGGATTACTACTGATTGCCAACTGACAATACGATGGGAAAAAGACCTTGAATAAAAGGGGGAAACTGTAAAGGCAAATGAGTTCATATAGCTAAGAGACTTCAAAGTGAGTTGGTAAGTCATCCCAGAGGTAATGCTTATGTGCATCTCAGTAGGAAAACATAGGCTTCCAATGTGGCTATCACCCCAAACAGAGGGGCTCCTGAGGGCACTGGAGACACCCAGGTCCTATGTCAGGGCAGATAGCTCTGGATTTTGGTGTCTTTCAAGTGGGCATTACTTTGGAATTTGTGCTCCTGAAAATGACAGTGTTGGACTCAAATATGTTTCCCTGAACATGGTACATCTGTCCCTTCTATTCAAACCTATACATGATGTAGGAGTTTGTAGGTGTAAATCCAGAGACTGGAGTCTTTGGGCTGTCCATGTGCCAGCTGGGCCTGGTTCCTCAGAGGAGCTGCAACTCCTACTCTACAGCACAATGGACTCACCCAGGACACCTGGCAGGGTGATGATGATGGACTACTGCCATCTCAGGGAATGGAGAGGGTCTGCAGCTGCAGGCAGGATAATCCTATATATCTTATTCATAGGATATAAGCCCCTTCTTACTTGGAGGAGTAGTTGACATCACCATCCCAGACTCCTCAGGATTGGGGGAAGAGCTATGGACTAGAGTGAACTTACTGGTATTCTATTATAGACATATTGTGATTCAAGCAATGGAAGAAATAACAACAATAATGTGGAGCCAGTGGACACTGTATGCTCTGGGTGCAGGGAGAGGGAAAAGCAGTTGCAATACAGGGGTTTTTTGGGGACTTGGGAATTATCCTGAGTGACATTACAACGACAAATATAGGCCATTTTACAACAGCATATAACATGCAAAAGTGTGTGGGAAAGAGTGTGGTCTACAATGTGAACTATGGTCCATGCTTAGTGGCAAAGCCCGAGGATGTGTATAGCCATTGCAGATGATGTGCCACACTAATGAAAGATGTTTATGTGGGAGGTTGTGGGAGGTGTGGGAGGTGGGGAACATGGGAATCCCTATAATTATATAGGGATTATATAAAATTATAATCCTTATAATTTTTGTGTAACATTTATGTAATCTAAGCATCTTTTAAAATATTTTAAAAAGATAGAAAATAATATGATATAACAACAGAAAGAAAAGGGCAATAGTGATTAAATAAATAATGCCTTTACAGTAATAAAATTGAATGTCAATTTTTCAAGCTCCCAATCAAAAGACATAGAATAACAGAATGGGTTTAAAAATATGAGCCATCTATATGTTGTCTACAAGAGACTCATCTCAGATATAAGGACACACAAGGTTAGAAGTAAAAGGTTGGAAATAGATATTCCATGCAAATAGTAACCAAAACAGAGCTGGTGAAGCAATGTTAATATCAGAGAAAATAGATTTTAAATGCATAGTGTTATAAATGATAAAGAAGGTCATTATATATTAACAAAAGGGGTAATTCAACAAGCAGATATAACTATACTAAATATATGGGCACCTAGCCTCAGTGCTCAAGATACATGAGGCATACACAGGCAAAGCTGAAAGGAGAAATAGATTAATCTACAATAATAGCTGGAGACTTCTATACACCACTGTCCGTAGTGGGTAGAACATCTGAACCAAAAATATATAAATAAACATAGAACTTGAATAATACAAAAAAAAATTGACTACATCAAATGGATACCTATAGAACATTGCACCCCAAAACAGAAGAATATACATTCTTTTGAAGAGATCAAAAGACAAGTATCAATAAATTTAAAAAGTTTGAAATTATACAAAGCATTGTTTCTCATCGTGATAGAATGAAGCTGGACTTAAATAATAGATGGAAAAAGGGAAAATTCATAAATACATGGAGATTAAACAAAACACTCTTAAACAATCAGTGGGTCAAAGAAGAACTTGCAAGACAATTCAGCAAATATCTCGAGATGAATGAAAATAAGAACACAACATATAAAAATCCATGAGACACCACAAAGGCAGTTCTGATAAAGAAATTTATAGCCCTCAATTCTTATTAAAAAAGAAAGAGCTAAAAATGAAGACTTAACTGCACCCCTGGAAGAACTAGAAGAAGAACAGCAAACTTATCCCAGGGCAAGCCAAAGGAAATAAATAGTAAAGATCAGAGCATAAGTAAATGAAATTGAGAACAAAGAAACAATAGAGAGAAACAACGAAACCAAATGTTGGTTCTTTGGGAAGATCAACAAAATAAAACCCTTAGCTAGACTGACAAAGAAAAAAAGAGAAGATGTAAATAAATGAAATCAGAAATGAAAGGAGGGACATTACCACTGACCCCACAGAAATAAGAGAGATCATAAGATGATGGTATGAAAATCTCTATTCCAAAAATCTAGAAATGTAGACAAAATGAACAAATTTCAGGAAACATACATGAACCTCCTACAATGACCCTAGAAGATAGAAAACCTCAAGAAACTAATGACAAATGAACAGATTGAAACAGTTATCAAAAACCTCCCAAAGATGAAAAGGCTGGGACCAGATGGTTTCACAGGTGAGTTCTACCTATCATTAAAGATGACCTAATACTGATTTTGCTCAAGCTCTACAAAAATTTGAAAAGGAAAGAAGGCTACCAAAGTCATTTTTTGAAGCCAAAATAACCCTAATACAAAAAAAAAAAAACAAATAAAGAAATTATGAAAAAAGAAAATTACAGACCAATATCTCTAATGAATATAGATGCAAAAATCCTCAACAAAATATTTGAAAATGAATCCAAAAGCACATTTAAAAAGCTATACACCATGATCAAGTGGGTTTTATCCCAGTCATGCAAGGGTGGTTAAACACAAGAAAATTGTTTAATATAATATACCACATTGAGAAATTGAAGAAGAAATATCACCTGATCCTCTTAATTAATATAGAAATGGCATTTGACAAAATGCAGTGCCTTTTCTTAATAAAAACACTCCAAATGATAGGAGTAGAAGGAAGCTTTCTCAATATGGTAAATTGCATATATTAAAAACCTACAGCTAGTATTGCACTCAAAAGTGAAAGACTGAAATCTTTCCCACTGAGATCAGGAACACGAAAAGAATGCCCACTGTCACATTGTAATTCAATACTGTGCTAAAACTTCTAGCTAGAGCAATTATGCTAGACAAAGAAATAAAATGCACCCAATTGTGAAAGGAAGAAGCAAAACTTTCACTATTCACTGATGACATGATCTTATATTTAGAAAATCATGAAAAATCCACAAAAAGCTACTAGAATTAATAGATGAGTCCAGCAAAGTGGCAGAATACAAGATTAATATGCAGAAATAATAGAGTTTCTATACACTATTGATGTGCAATCTGAGGAGGATATCAGAAAAAAATTCCATTTACAATAGTGACTAATTAATCAAAATTTTAAGAAAAATCTTAACCAAGGACAGTAAGGACCTCTATTCAGAAAATTACAAAGCACTGCTAAAAGAAACTGAAGATGACTTACATAAATGGAAGGACATTCTGTGCTTATGGTTTGGAAGACTAAATAGCATTAAAATGTCAATTCCAGCCAAACTGATTCACAGATTCAATGAAATCCCAATAAAACACCCAACAGCATTTTTTGCAGAAATCAAAAAACCAGAATTCAAATACGTTTGGAAAGGAAGGGGCCCTGAATAGCCAAAAAATGTCTTTAAAAAGAACAACAAAGTAGGAGGACTCATTTCTTGACTTTAAGGTATATTATTCTATCATAAAGATATGTGGTAGGCGGTTGTTTCTTAAACCTTACACCCACAGCACCAGCAATAAATAAATAAATAAACAAATAGGACCTTCTCAAAATTAAACATATTTGCACTTAAAAGGGCTCTGTCAAATGGGTGAAAATGCAGCCATCTCATTGGGAGAAAATATTTGGAAATCACATATTTAATAAGAGTTTAATATCCATGATATATAAAGAGATTATACAAGTCAACAATAAAAAGACAAACAATCCAATTAAAACATGGGCAAAAGACTTGAAAAGACAACTGACCAAATAAGAAATATAATTGGCAAAAAACGTATGAAAAAATGTTCAAAATCACCAGGGATTAGGGAAATGCAAATCAAAACTATGAGATATCATTTCATACATATTTGACTGGCTGTGTTTAAAAAGTCAGAGTACTGTAAATATTGGCAAAGATGTGGAGAAACAGGAAAACTTATTCACTGTTAGAGTGACTGTAGAATGATACAGCCAATGTGTAGACTTGCTATGGGACCGGGCAATACCAATGCTAGGTAAATACCCAGAAGAACTGAGAGCAGTGACAAGAATAGACATCTGCACACCAATGCTCATAGCAGCATGATTCATGATAGCCAAAAGTTGGAAACAACCCATGTGTCCATCAACTGATGAATGGATAAACAAATTGTTGAGTATACACATGATGGAATATTATGTAGCAGTAAGAAGAAATGAAGTTGTGAAACATATGACAACATGGGTGAACCTGGAGGAAGTAAGCTAGACACATGAGGACAAATACTGTATGACTGTGCTATTATGAATTAATATTTTATGTGAAATATAAATATATCATGTGGAATATGAATATGGGTAAAATTTAATATGTAAGAATGTTTTTCTTTGAAACTGAACAAATGTAGGTTAATACTACAAAATGTTAATATCAGACAAAAAAAAATTTTACTAAGCAAAGGAGACCAGACACAGATTGCTATATATTTTATGATTCCATTTATGAAAAATATAAATATAAATCAATTAACAGTTGAAATTAGATTAGTGGTTATGTAGGGCTTGGGAAGGAAACCTAAGGGGTGTAGAATTTTTCATTTTGGAGTAATGAAATTCTTCTAAATTTTTTGAGATGATAAATATACAACATTGTGAGTATACTAAAAGCCATTGATTACACACTTATGATAGATCATAAGGTATGTGAATACATCTCATTTAAACTGCATAATAAACAAATAAATAATTGTGCAAGAATAGCTAGAAATAGCAGTTATGTACAGCAGGGGAACATAGAGAGACTGAAAGGTTAGGCATTTTCTCCTTTGCTTGTTTGTCTGTTTTGGGATTGTTATTATTATTAGTGAAATAATGAAAATATTCCAATAATGATTGAAGTGATGAATACACAACTATATGATTATGCCAAATACCATTGTTTGCACACTTTGTATAAAATGCATGCTTTACTTAATATGTATAAAAAATTGACTTATTTAAAAAAAGTTTGTGGCTATTCAATGTTCACTTAAGTCCATATCTTTTTGTGATATATAAATATTTCTGTAGAGTGTATTTAGGATTGGATTTCTAAGATATGGGAACATGGTGTGGTCAATTTTCAACAATAATTTTCCAAAGTATGTTGTTGTTTATATTGATTTACACCCACCAGTAATTCATGAGTTTTCTAATTGTACTAAATTCTTGGAAACACATGTAATATTTAATCTGTCTATCTGTTGGCTGATGATTGAAAATCTTACAATGAAAACACAGCACTGAATATCAGACTCATCTGTGCATACATGGGTCTTCCCTGGTCTCTTGGCTTGTCCACCTCTTAGGTGGCTCTCTGAATATTTAAAGAGTCATCCTACTCCCACTAAGACACCCAATTTTCTGAATGTCCTTGTCAGAAGATTTTTCAGGTGCAAGTTACAGTGGCAAATTCTATGAATATGGAATGTCTTCTTCATCATCTTATTACATATCTAGTATTGAGTCTTATCAAGTAACATTTCATAATAAAAATAAATGTGGCAGTGCATTCAACTCCAAGGAATTCGCTTGTCTTATCATGTACACATTACATTGTTGTAGTTGGTTTGACAGTATGATGGAATATTTTACTGAACATTAAATTACCAATTCAGAGAATTTACCATGAAATCTGAGGCTTTATCTTTAAGGATGTACTGAACAATGTTTCTTCCATAGCCAGAATAATATCAAGGGATATTAATAAAATCAAGGGTATCA
>JAQZBX010050655.1:0-19603 GCA_029593785.1 Cabassous unicinctus | reverse complement strand
AAAAAAAAAAAAGAAAGTTCTAGAGATAAATGAAATAATGGAATCCAACAATTGCTTATGATATGATAGGAAATAGTCTTTATTTTTGGAAACCTTTTAAAAAATAACCATATGATTAGTATTCATCAAGTGATTTTTCACAAATGAAAATATTGATCTACCCAGAACCCATAGCAAAAGAGAGGACATTACTATGCATCTCCAAATCAATATAGCAGCAAAAAATGATATCTGATATAAGAGATTAGTTTATATGTTTTTCACCATGTGGAAGTGAGATCATACTATTTGTATGCAATTATGTCTGTATATTCTTCCACTAAAACATATGGGAGTGATATTCTCCAAGTTTTTCTTATGGTCATTCTTCATTCTCAATCCAATGTAGTAGTCCAGCATACCACAAACTGTATGTTATTTACTTAATCTAGAACAATGATTTTCAAATATGGCCTGTAAAACACTTTTGGAACACAGTTACAACCACTTGTTTGTATAGTTACTCTGGTTGTGATTTAAGGGTAAACTTGAGTGCTGGTGAGATAAACTTTATGGCCTGCAAAGTCTAAAATATTATTAATGAAATGCAAAAAAAGTCCTCAGCTCTTATGTAATGTGTTTATAGAAATGTAAGCTTGAGTAATTTGCAGATTTATTTTATTGTAAATAATGTTACTGTGAATATTTTAGTACATGCCTTTGGTAGATATTCACTCACTGTCTTGGATAAATCTAAAAATCCATTTTTTGAAATTTTCTATGTCATATATATGCTCTGCTTTAGAAGATACTTCCATATAGCTTTCTAAATAAGGTTGACAATATTTAACTATACTACCAATATGTGATTGGTACAGCTTTTCCATGTACTCACCAATATTTGTTAACTTTGATTATCCTCATTTTAGTTGTTCTATAGGTGAGTCACGGCATTGCACTGAGATTTTAATTTTTATTTACCTGAGTAGATTTAAAGTTGGAAATTTGCTTCTGTGATATGTCTATGAAAGAAGAAATGTGAATAAGAAGCAAGTTAAAAAAGGTAATTATGGGGAGTGGGGTGTATGGGAATCCCTATATTTTTTGTGTAACATTTATGTAAGTATCTTTAAAATAATAATAATAGTAAAATAATTAAAAAAAAATAAAAAAGAAAAAAAATTATATGTGGATGGTACATTTGTTACAATTGATGTATGAATATTGAAACATTGCTACTAACCTTAGTTGATTTACATTATAGCTTACATTTTGAACCGTACATGTTTATAAAGTTTGATGAAAATTTAACATGGCCTGTATCCATCATTTCAAGGTCATGTGGAATACTTCTATCACCCCAAAAATGTCCAATGTTCCATCTATTCAATTCCTTCCTCCCCCTCCCCTGGGGACCCAAGGCAACCACCAAGCTTCACTCCTTGAAGAACAAGATTCTTAGTTACTTGCAGCAACATTGAGGGCTTGACATACTCGCCTGTCCTCCCCTATCCTGCCCTGCTATTTGAGAACATAGCAGGACTCTCCAGAATGGGAGTCCAACACCTTCCTGTTCATTATGTGGGTCTCCACACATTAATATAACACACTATGAAAAGAAGAACCCTCACACAGTCCCTAGAAGCCTGCCCCAGGTGTGCCTTCTCCTGCATGCCCCCCATATCCAACACCCTTAATTAGTTACCCTCCCCTGCCATATTTGCCAAAAGAAAATTCCAAACATTTTAGTTTCAACCACGTACCCACCAATCCCCAGGGTTCAACTGTGCCCTCCCCCAACCCTATCCCAGTTCCATGGAAAGTCCAACCCACCCGTTCCAGCCTAATCCCCTCCCAAACCAGCACCAGCCAATCCAATAGCATCACTGCACCACCTTTGCACCCATCCACTGCACAAATACACCCTACCACCGTATCATAGATTTTACCCATGTGGGCATTAACTCAAAACCTTCTTCTCCCTTTCTTTCTCCTGTTAGCCTATCTTCCAGACTCTACCTCTGTGAATCTGTTTACTTTGCTTAATTCATATCAGTGAGGCCATGTTGTATTTGCCTGTCAGTGCCTGGCTTGCTTCACTCAACATAAGGTCTTCAAGATTCATCCATGTTATCCCATGTGTTAATACTGCATTCCTTCTTGCAGCTGTGTAATATTCCATTGTATGTATATATGACAATTTGTTTATCCATTCTTTTGTTGATGGACATTTGCATTGTTTCCAGCTTTTGGCAATATTGAATAATGCCCCTGGGAACATTGTTGTGCATATATCTGTTCATATCCCTGCTTTCAATTCTGCTGGGTATATACTGAGCAGTGAGTTTGTGGGATCATATGGCCGTTATATAGTTAGCTTCCTGAGGAACAACCAAACTGTCCTCTACAATGGCTGCACCATTCTACATTCCCACCAACAGTAGATAAAGGTAACAGTTCCTCCACATCCTCTCCAACACTTGTAGTCCTCTGTTTATTTAATAACCTCCAGTCTAATGGGTGTAAGATGATATCTCATTGTGATTTTGATTTGCATTTCCCCTAATAGATAGTGACATTGAGCATCTTTTCTTGTGCTTTTTAGCCATTTGTATTTCTTCTTTGGAGAAGTATCTATTCAAATCACTTGCCCATTTTTTAAATGGGTTCCTTTTCTTTTTATTTTTGAGGTGTAGGATTTCTTTATATATACTGGATATTAGGCCCTTATCAGATATATGGTTACCAAATATTTTCTCTCATTGAGTAGGAGGACTTTTCACTTTCTTGAAAAACTCCTTTGAGGTGCAAAAGTTTTTAATTTTGTGGAGGTCACAGTCATCAATGTTTACTCATTTTGCTCATGCTTTCAGGGTAAAGTTCATGAAACCATTTCCTAATCAAGATCCTGTAAATGCTTCTCTACATTATCTTCCAAGATCTTTATGTCCTTGGCTCTTATATTTAGATCTTTGATCTATCTTGAGTTAATTTTTGTCTAATGTGTGAGATGCTATTCCTCTCTCATTCTTTTGATTCAGTTTATCCAGTTCTCCAAGCACCATTTGTTGAAGAGAGCATTCTCTACCAGTTGAATGGGCTTGGTGGCCTTTTCAAATATCAGTTGACTGTATATATTAGGATCAATTTCCAAACTCTTAAATTGGTTCCATTCATCAGTATGTCTATCCTTGTGCCAATACCATGCAGTTTTGAACACTGTAGCTTTGTATTATGTTCTAAAGTCAGGTAGTGTGATTCCTCCAATTTTATTTTTCTTTTTCAATATGTCTTTGGCTATTTGGTACCCCCTGCCCTTCCAAATAAATTTCATATTTAGCTCTTCCAATTCAGTAAAAAATGCTGTGGTAATTTTTATTGGGATTGCATTAAGTCTGTAAATCAGTTTGGGTAGGATAAACATCTTAATGATGTTTAGTCTTCCTTTCCATGAACAGGGAATATTCTTCCATTTACTTAGGCCTCCTCTGATTTTCTTTGACAGTGTTAGGTAGTTTTCTGCGTACATGTAATTTACATCTGTAGTTAAATTATTCCTAAGTATTTAATTGTTTTAGATGCTATTAAAAGTGGGATTTTTCTTGATTTCCATTTCAATTTTCTCATTATTGGTGTATAGAAATGCTACTGATTTTTGCACATTGATATGATAACCTGCAACTTTACTGAACTCATTTATAAGCTCTAGAAACTTTGTTGTAGAGTTCTCAGGGCTTTTGAGGTATAGGATCATATCATCTGCAAATAGTGAAATTTTCACTTCTTCCTTACCAATTTGAATATCATTTATATCTTTTTCTTGCCAAAGTGCTCAAGCAAGAGCTTCTAACACAATGTTAAATATAAGTAGTGAAAGTGGGCATCCTTGTCTTGTTTCTGATCTTAGAGGGAAAGCTTTTAGGAATTCACCATTGAATATGATGTTAGCTGTGGGTTTTTCGTATATATCCTTTATCATGTGGAGGAAATTTCCTTCCATTCATGTCTTCTGTAGTATTTTTATCAGGAAAGGATGCTGTATTTTGTCAAATACTTTTTCTGCATCATAGAGATGATCATGTGATTTTTTTCTTTCGATCTGTTTATGTGGTGTATTACATTGATTGATATTCTTTTGTTGAAACATTCTTGCATAACCAGGATGAAACCCACTAAGTCATGCTGTATAATTCTTTTTTGTGTGTCATTGAATATGATTAGCAAGTATTTTGTTGAGGGTTTTAGCATCTAGATTCATTAGAGAAATTGGTCTATAGTTTTCCTTTCTTGTGGCATCTTTGGCTTTGGTATGAGTGTGATGCTGTCATCATGGAATGAGTTGGGAAATGTTCCCTACACTTCTATTTTTTGGAACGGTTTGAGCAGGATTGGTCTTAGTTCTTTTCAGAATGTTTGGTAGAGTTCACCTGTGAAGCTGTCTGGTCCTGGGCTTTTCATAGTTGGGATGTTTTTGATGACTAATTCTATCTCGTTCCTTGTGATTGGTCTGTTGAATTCATCAATTTCTATTTTCATCAATGTAGGCTGCTTGTGTGCTTCTAGGAATTTTTCAATTTCCTCCAAATTATCCATCTTGTTGGCATACACTTTTTCAAAATATCCATTTATGATCCTCTGTATTACAGTGTGGTCTGTGGTGATATCCCCTTCCTAGTTTCTTGTTATATGTATTTGCTTCTTCTTTTTTTCTTCTTCATTAGAGTAGTTAAGGGTTTGTCAATTTTATTAATCTTCCTGAAAAACCAGATTTGCTTTTGTTTATTTTTTCTAGTGCTTTCTTATTTTTAATTTCATTTGGCTCTGCTCTAATCTTTGTTATTTCATTCTTTTTACTTGCTTTGGGGTTAGTTTGTCGTTCTTTTTCTAATTCTTCCAGTTAGGTCTTTGATTTTAGCTCTTTCTTCTTTTTTAATATAGGTATTTATTGTTATGTATTCCCCTCTCAGTACTGCTTTTGCTGCATCCTATAGTTTTTGATATATTGTGTTGTCATTTTCATTCATTTCAAGGTAGTTACTTATTTCTTTTGAGATTTCTTCTTTGACCCACTGTTTGTCTAATAGTGTGTTGTTTAACTTCCTTATTTTTGTGCCTATTCTGGTTCTCTGGCCTTTACTGATTTATAGTTTTATTCCATCGTGGTCAGAGAAATTACTTTCTATAATTTCAATCTCTCTGAATTCATAGAGAATTGTTCTGTGGCCTGGCATGTGGTCTATCCTGGAGAATGATCCATGTGCAGTCGAAAAGAATGTATATCCTGCTGTATATATTTGTAATGTTCTGTATATGTCTCTTAGGTCACGATCCTCTAATACATTATTCAGGGTCTGTGTTTCTTTATTGATTCTCTGTCGAGATGTTCTGTGTATTAAAGTTTCCCACTATAATTATAGAGGCATCTATTTCTCCACTTAGTTTTTTCAGTGTTTGCCTCATGTGTTTTGAGGCACCCTGGTTAGGTGCATAAATGTTTACGATTGTTCTTTCTTAGTGACAAATTGCCCCTTTTATTTATATATAGTGTTCTTCTTCATCTCTTAGAATAGTTTTTCATTTAAAGTCTATTTTGTCTGATATTAATATAGTGACTCTCACACTTTTATGTTTATTATTTGCATGTAAAATTGTTTTCCAACCATTCGCTTTGTTTACTTGCATCCCTGGGTCTAAGATGTGTTTCTTGTAGACAGCATATAGATGGGTCATATTTCCTTATCCATTTTGCCAATCTGTGCCTCTTGAATGGAGAGTTTAATCCATTAACATTCAATGTAATTCCTGTGAAGGAATTATTTACATTAGCCATATTCTCTTTAGGTTTATGTGTGCCATATATTGTTTTTATTTTTCTTTTTCCTTTCAACCTGCAGAATTCCCTTTATTTATATCTTGAAGGGCAGGTTTCTTATTGACAGACTCTCTTAGTTTCTGTTTATCTGTGAATATTTTAAACTCTCCCTCATTTTTGAATGCCAGCTTTGCTCAGTGAAAATTCTTGGCTGGAAGTTTTTGTTTTTTTTTTTCTTTTAGCACCTATGTCATACAAGTGCCTTCTTGCCTTCATGGTTTCAGATGAGAAATCAGCATTTAATCTTATCAAGCTTCCCTTGAATGTGATGGGTCTGATTTCCCTTGCTGCTGTCAGTATTCTCTGTCTTGAGCATTGGACAATTTGACAAGTATATGTCTTGGAGTAGGCCTGTTCTTATTTATGCTGTTTGGTGTGCTCTGTACGTCTTGGACATGTATGTCCATGTCCCTCAATAAAGTTGGAACATTTTCAGCAATTATTTCCTCCAATGCTTCTTCTGCCCCCTTTCCCTTCTCTTCTCCCTCTGGGATGCCTATAATGCATATGTTTGTGTGTTCTGTGTTATCATTTAAATCCCTAAGTCTCTTTTGGATTTTTTTTCTCTCTTTTCATACATCTGTTCTACTATCTGCCTGATTTCAGCTGTACTGTCTTCCACATCGCTTGTTTTTTCACTCTGCCTGTTCAAATCTGCTGTTATGTGCTTCTAGTATATTTTTGATTTTTGCATTGTGCCATTCATCACCATCATCTCTGTTATCTTTTTATATATGTTTACAATTTCTTCAGTATGTTCTCCCAGTGTCTTCTTAATATCCTTAATCTCTTCCTTCACTTCATTAAGTTGATTCATGTTATTTGTTTTGACATCTCTGATTAGTTGTTCCATGTTCTGCATCTCCTCCTGTTTTTTAGTTTTGTTTGTTTTACTGGGCCATATCTTCCTGTTTCTTAGTATGACTTGTCATTTTTTGTTGGTGTCTAGGCATCTGTTTATCTTGATGAGTTTATTCAGTTGATTAGCTTCTCTTTCTACTCTAGGGTTTTGTTGTTTGTGTGTGTGTGTGTAAGGTGTCACTTGGACACTTTGTTCTTCTCATTCTATTTCCTTGCTGTTGCCTATGTTCCCTTGAAAAAATAGTTAGGACCCAAGATAAGGAACAATATAAGAAGAGAAAAAATAATAGTAATAATAATAAAAGGTAGTAGAGGAAGCATACAAGACCTAAGAAAATAAAAAAATTAACATGAGTAATAAGTACAGTGGAATAAGAATAAAAAAGTAGAATAGAAACAATGAAATGGGAAACAAAATATGTCAAAATATATAGAATGAATTAAAAGACTGGAGATGAGAAGAGAGGAAAAGAAAAAAGCAAACAAAGTAAGAAAACACAAAGAGAAAGAGAGAGAATTAAAAACAGGAAAAATTTAGGGCCAAACAAAAAGAGGTAGAATGAAAGAACAACAACAGAAAACAGAAGATAGAAAAATGAAGGAAAGAAAAGAAATAGCATAGGTAGAAAAAATCGGTAGAAGAAAGAAAGAAAACATAAACAAAGAAAGGAGAAAGACTACAAACAAGAAACTAGCCAGCAGCAGCTAATAAAAAAAGAGAAAGAAAAAAAAAGGGAAAACAGCCTCCCCTCTTAGGCCCCTAAGAAGCATCTCTGGCTGCTATTGTTTATCAGTCAATCACTCTGTAGCCTTCGCTCTGCAGGTTTTGAACCAGGTTTTAGTAAGTAATATAAGGGGGGAAAAGGAACCTTTTAAAAAAATTCTAAGAGATCCAAGAAAAGCTAAAACAAAAAGAATGTCTTTATGTTCCCTGTCCTATAGTGTCAGCTGGATGTCTGATAACAGGGACTCGAATATGCTAGTCAGAAATTACTCGATTAAACCAAACTGTCACTTAGGTTAGTTAGGCTTTCATAAAGCCATCTGCCCCCTTTCCCTCAGGTAGGTTAGATTCCTAGTAGTTTACCAGATCCCTGCTGAATAGGCACCTGTCTGTCCCCACTTCCTCTCTAATCTAATTCCTCTCTTTACCTGGGTGGCTAGGCATGACAGCCTTCTTGAGGAGATCGCCCTTTCCTCTCCTTGCTAGATTGGGGTCCCTTCTGAGATTCAAAGGGAGCTCAGCTGGCCAAACTCACTGCAAAGAACCACTCTCCACCCTCCCAGACCCCTCTTCCTCCTAGGTAATTCTCCCTTGTGCTCTATTTGGAGCAGCCAGCCAGGAGCTCCACCTAGGCTATTTGTCCTGAGGATGGGATATATGTGCGGTTCCAGCCACAGGGGTGAGCAACTCATGGTTTTCCTTTGGCTTCTTTATCTTTCCAGTACCCTCCTAGATGACTGAGAGCACCTTCCCATTCTATATATATCCAAAGCTGCCCCTTTAGACAGGTACTCCCATGATTCCATCCCTGCCCCTGACAAGGTAGATGGGACAGTGACCCTTCAGCCACTCCAGGCAACTGTAGCAGCTTTCAGCCTGCATGAACTAGACTGTTGGACACATCTCTGATTCCATCCCCACTCTGACAGAGAAGGAAGAGAGAGAGTGTACCCTCAGCCTCTCTGGGCAACTATTAGTGACCTATTTTGGTTGAATATTTGCTTGGTTGATTTAAATCTTTGAATATTTTCTTGATTTTCATTAAAGTTGATTCTGACAGGTTTTGCTTATACTTCCAATGTTTCTGTGGGGAAAAAGGCTTTTGGAGGATCCTAATCTGCCTTTTTTTATTGATATCTCCCTAACCTAGTCTCTAATCATGGTTTTGATTTATGATTCATTCTCTTTTCTTGTTATAGTTCCGTTCATATTTTATATTTCTTTCCTTTCAGTTTTTTGTTTCATTTTTTAGTTTTAAAGAAGCTTGAGATTACATAAAAAATATAGCAGATTCATTAGAATTCATTAGAACCATTTGAAATGCTTCTAATGAGATTAGTTTGAGTATATATGTGTGTTTTTAAGTTTTAATGTACTTTAAAGTAAATTTGGAATTCTCTTCTGGGATATCACTGTCTACATTTTTTATGACATGTATGTTTCCCCAGTTTGTTACATAAACTTTTGAGTTTTTCTAAGTCCTTGGAGCAACAGACATTCTCAACTCAAAAATAAACAATATTTTCCATTGTAGTTCATGTTTTACTTCTTATATGACAGATTCCTAGGCTGGTATCCTGAAGATATTATCCAATGTTAGTATCTAAGCTATTATAGTTTGGCTTTCATTTCTTGTCCTTATACGACATCATTTGTGCAGAGTGAAAGGCAGGAGTGAAATTTCATTTATTGTCAATGAATATGCAGCTACCCAATCACCATTAACTGAAAGTACATATACTACCATACAATACCTTTATCATATATTGTGTTCCTAAATGAGCTTTTCTGTAGCTGTGTACTTTATTCTGTTGAATTGATTTCTTTGTTTATTTATGCACTCTTACCACATATATGCAAATGAATTTAATGTCAATTACCTTTGGGGAAATGTTAATCAATATTTGAAAAAACTATATTTTGTTCTTGACTTGGTATCCTTCAATGAAAGCACATGAAAGTGGTTGAATTTTTGGTATGGATTTTTGGAAATTGTATATTATATTTCATAAAAAGAAAAAGAAATAGACAATGCTGTTGGAAAATGATTATTGGAAGGATGCTATATATTCTTTAAATATTGGATAGTACTCCATTAATGGATAGCTTTATGATTTTAGGAGGAATAAATATCAAGTAATGTCTTTGCCTTGAAAGTTGGTTTTCAACTAAGGAGGTGAATATAAGTGATAGGTGTTTTATATGATTGTTCTATATGATGGAAATTTGCACCTTTTAGGTAATCAATATTGATGTAATTAGAATCCATGTATTTCAAGAGTCATGCCCAACAGTAATTTCAAGGAAATGAATAAGTAATAATGATATTAGGTTTCTTTGTTGAAGAAACTTTGACACTCTAAATTTAATCAATACTCATCAGGGTACTCTAATTGTATATTGTTAATTTTATATGGTAGAAATTAATATATTCCAAATCACATTTAGAATTCATTTACTAATTATAAAAATAGTCTTAAGGTGAACACCAAAGGATACTAGAGTTTACCATGTTTTTCTCTCTGATTGTGAGTTTAAGAGCCAACATATGAGAACTTTAAAATATCTTATCATTCTGCCATGAGAACAAGTAACATCCCATGTGCAATATCCTGGGCAGAGAGTGTGGATAATATGTGGGCAGAGCATGTGGATAACATGTGGGCATCGAATGTGGGCATCATCTGTGGATCAAAATCATAGCCATCACAAAATAGACATGTGCCATAATTAGAAATCTTTTTTTCTCTCAACGCAAACTTTTTTCTTAGTGTAATGAAAACTAGTTTTAGTTTGCTAATACAATATCTAATGGTTTTCCAGAGAAGCTGTAGCAATTTATGCACACACACTATCAATATATCCACATCATCACCAATAATTGGTGAATCTAGATATATTTTTTCCAAACTGCTGAATATGTGGTAGTTCCAGGTGGATACACTTTTTTATTTTTCTCATAGCAATGATGCAGAATATACTGTCATGTGTAAAACAAGATATCTCTGCATCCTTTTCCTAAAATTTCCTAAGTCTGAAAATTTACACATGTTTTTAAGTGTTTGATATCTAATTCTGTGACCTTTGTTGGTTCTTGAGAAAAAGAAAAACATTTATTACAATAAAATTCACAAGTATATTTGCATTGTGCATATTTTTGTATCTTTTCCTCCTCCCTCATCTACTCTTCTTCCTAACCCTCTCTTCTGATTTCTTCTCCTCCTCATCTTACTTCTGAAACTTTCCTTCAAACTTCTGAAGATATATTCAAAATTATTTTAATATTGTTTTCCCCATTTCATTATTTAATCAACTTAGAGTTGGTTTTGAGCAGGTTGAGTAAAAGGAATGTAATTCCCACTGCAATTCCTTGCTGCATCTCTCATCTGAGTGTTCATATATGTATCCTCTATTCTGTTGCATTTTTACTTGTCATTTTTTTCCTTTTTGCCACAATATTTAGTTATTATTATTTTATAGATAGACTTCATATCTGTTGTGGAAATCCTTTTAACTTTTTATTCCTTAAGAATTTTTATGCTATTTGAATTTCCTCTGCCTGTCTCTCCTCTGTGTATCCGTATAAATCAGACCCAGCAAAAGGGTGGAGTCTCAATCTGAGTCATGCCTCACTGACATAGTCCAATCAAAAGCCCTAACTTTATCTTATCAAGTAATCTAATTAAAGGGCCCTCAAGTGAATTTAATGCAATCAAATGTTATCAAACCTACAGGAATAGACCAGTTTAAAAACACAATTTTTCACTTTTTTTTGATTCATAAAATAATCTCAAACTGCCACAGCCTGTTGAATATGATTTGTTTGCATCTCATGCTATTTCCTCATATCAGTTGTCTTTTGATGTGGATCTCTCATAGTTACTTCCTTTATGTAGGGTCCTAAGACAGGTCAAGTGGGTATTCAGGAATGTAGTACCTGATATTTATGATTTTTCTTCCCATATTTAATACATATTTACCTGACTAAAATGAAGAATGTATTTTTTTAATTTGTTTTCTAATTTAAATGGATAAACATATCTTTCTTACCAATATAAAGTTCATACTCATTTTTAATAATCATCCCCCACTTCATGTTTTCTCATACTTACCAGATATTGACAATCCTAATTCAGTTTCTTTATCAGGTCTCTGTTATATTCTATTTTCTAAATAGTTACCATTTTGTGCCTTTAGTTCTGAAAATTATCTCCACAAAAGTTTCTTCACCTGCATTTGATTTTTTTTTCAAACATCATGTGTGTTAAGTCTGAGAAATTTATTGTTTTTAATTATCCCTTTGTCTTTGCATTTTGAACCCCCTTCTTCCTTCTCTTTCTTCATTTATATACTCTTCATGCACCTTTCTTAGTTTATTGAATTAAGGTACTTTTAATAGCCACATTTCCATGAAAATTATTTTTTCACTATTTTGTACAAAGGTATAGGTGTGTTTGCATTTGTGCATATATCATTAATCTAGTGTCCCTAAAAGGTCTTTTCTTGTGTAGGAAAGGACTATGCTTTGCTTATGGGTTTCCCATGATTTGGGGTTTTAAAAGAAAATCATCACTGGAGCATTGTTACATTAAAACCTGTAAAATGGCAAAATTGATTTGAGGGAAAGTGTTGAGAAAGCATCTGCAAGTTTCATAAATTCTAAGGAGGAAAGAATCATAAATACCCACTTAAAATAACCCTCAGTATTCTATTTTTATTTCTCTTTCTTTTAGGGCATTGTCTGCTGCTCTTGGATTGTGGATGCATGCCTGATTGCCTGATGCCACATGTAGATATGAGGAGTTGTCCACTAATTGATTTTTTCATGATTGTATATTCATGTTTTGAGTCATTTCAGTCTACATCTTCTGCCTAGGATCACAGTCTCACCCATATATATTTTTTGGCCCCCTTCTTAAGGTCGTTTTGTAGCTGAACTGTTTTGTTCATTATTATAATGGATTATTAGTATAGTATTACAATAAGCTAGAAAAAATGCATCTGTTACTAAAATATAATCACACAGAGACAAACATGCAAACACTACAAGATACAGTAGATATAGAGAGGTGATATATTGTTAGGAAGAAAGAAGGGAAAGGAGGAGAGGGGAGGGGAGAGGAGGGAAAGGGAGGCAGAAATGTAGATATGGTAGGTAGATATACTAAGGGTAATGTTTTGATATGTAGAATATTTGGCCTTGAACTGAGCATGAAATCAAATTTTATTATCCTAAATGAATGCAATTATTATTTTAATACTAGTTATACAGCAATTAACAAAGTAGTATAAATGATAAACATGCAAAAATATGAAACCCATAGGTAATTTTTCCAAGCTAATTTCAAGTTTATAAAAATTAGAAAGATATATGTAAATAGGTACAGTTAATTTTGTAACTAATATGTTTGTGATCATTAGGTATATATGTAAATTAGGATATTCATACTTAGATCCTGTTGTTTTGTCTTTATTTGCTCAAGTCATAGTCTCCTCTATTTGAGAAATATTGTCATGGATCTTTCTAAGCATTTAGTGCGTAAATACCTGTGGATGAGAAAATTACTTTGAATAGGTAGCCATTTCTCTGCTCTCAAGCTAATGTTTTAGAATATTCTATTTACACATCAAACTTTAGAAAATTGAAGTATTTTTTAAATTTTCTTATGTACCTATCTCATGTATTTATTATATAATTTCATTGTCCAGTATTTTCAAATGACCTTCTCAAGTTACCAATTTGGCAAATGAATATATACTTTTCAAAGAAAACTAATTTAATGTATTTTATTATTGTGACAGTATACAGTGTAGTCATTTAAATTGATATGCATTTTAATACATTTTTTCTTTCAAAACTTTATTATTCCCTTGGTTAAGAAAACAATGAAAAAAATGTTTTAAAATGTTACATTTTTCTGAGGAGAAACGTCACTTCAAAACGTCGCTTCATTCTCCCTGTTTTGTTACATAGAATTCTCACTTTTGATACTTTAAAATGGAATCATAAGGAATGTGCTGTCTTTGCATTTGAAAATCACAGAAATTATTTTATAAATATATAGTGTGTATTACATATTTCTCTAAAGTGTTATTTATTTTTATGAATTGTAAATCTTCTCATTTTATTAAACAGTTATACATATAATAAAGATAAATATATCAATTTTTTAACTTGAGCATTGTACTAAAGCATTTTTGTTCAATTATTATATTACATATCATATCATTTCCTCTATGCACCATGCTTTCCATCAAGGCAATTGTTTATGTTTTGCTTTTTATTTTTAAATACTTTGCATCCATAATCACTTCGGGATGTATATATAATAAAATGAAGTTTATTTTTTGAATAAGGTACTCTTTGTATTTGGCATAATTAACAAACTTTTGAAAGCATGATAATTTAATTTAATTCCATGGAATTTGAAAAACATAAAACTGCTATAACATAAACCCTAAGACTTTATCACATATTTATAGAATCTGAGTATGTTCAAGTGGTCATGGGAGTTGAGAACCACACAATAACAGAAAGAATATTGAATTCCCATCCTGGGAAGTCCTGCTACAGTCTTTAATAGAGTGGCAAGAATCCCTAGAGTACATGCGCAGTACCTAACAAAGGAGAACAGACCAATATGTCAGGCCCTTGACATTGATGATATACTTATGAACCTTGTTCTTGTGAAATTGAAACTTAGCTTAGCATTATATATTTTGTAAGAGTTATCGCCAAAAGCACCTTGCGGGTAAAATGTCTCTAAGTTAGACTCAGCATATACATTCACTACCTACCCTTTGGCATGGGACATAACTCCCAGTGATGAGCCTCCCTGGCACCAAAGGATTATTACTAGTGATGCATTTGGATAAAGACCTTGACCAAAAGGGGGAAATATTAAATACAAATGAATTTTTAATATAGTTGTCTGCCAGTAGTTTCTCTTCACTCAAGGATTCTGGGAGGGTAAGCCTAAGACATGTTCCCTGGCTCAGTCTCTCAGACTTCCAAATGATAGTTTGGAATTGACATGCATGTACCACAATATATACACAGGGGCTATCCTGCTCCCTCCCACAATGGGATGGCTAGTGGGCTCCAGCCTTTTTTGTGAAGGGGTGAGGGAGGAGCCAAGAAGAGTGCCAAGAATTCTTCTAAGGCATTTGAAGCTGTGTTTTCTAAAGAAAAGTATTAATAATATATGGTAAATTGGAACTCTGTATTTTATGCATGATTTTTCTGTAATCCACAACTTCTCTAATAAAAAATATATACAAAATAAAATTTAAGAGGTGGATAAAATAGAGAGACTGATAATAATATTTAAAAAGTAGGATTTGAGAAAAACCCTAATTGAAGTGAAGGTGCTCATTTCTAAGTAACAAGGAGATGATATAATTAAAATATAGCATTCTGGGAAATTTAAATGTTGAATAACTTCATGTCAATAGATATGAAGAAAATCTGTTTAAATTCTGTGAATAAATGATGGGAAAACAAGAGTAGTGAGAGACTTTAACTCATTTTCTTGAAATAACACAACTAAAGTAGCTGGAATATAAAGGATGTGATTAATACAAATGATACAAGTTTATTGAATAGAAAAAAAAGGACTACACAGCGTTGGTAGAGAGAGAGATTTTGAATGAGAAAGAACATAAAGAAACTTGTTTTAAATGACCACAAATACACTGAGACAATTGGACAATGACTGAAATTTTGTAATACATCTAATTAATATATTCAAAGTGGTAAAGGATGCTTTTGCATCTGTATTATGCTATAAGTAAAATATATTACAGACTAAAGGGAGATAGAGTACTAGGGGGACTTCTGAATGTGCATATGTACATAATTTATATACAATATGCATAATTTCAGGTATTAAATGTTCATTTCATATGTTTTAATTTTGAGAATATAGACAGGATTTTCCAGAATACACACATTTCACAAATAAAGAATTGAGTATGAAAAACTAAGACACAGAGTTTTAAAGCTCAAATGTCACTTGTAAATAACAACAACAAATATACAGACAACAAAATTCTGGGCATTATACAGGGGGAAAAGGGGAAACAGCTGGAAGGTTTGTGGTAAAAATGCAAAGCCATATATGTTGCAGTGGGCACCATGATGTACTAGATGGCTGTGAGAAGATTTTTAAGAGATGCTTTATATGCAGTTGGACCTAAGAGAGTAATCAATCCAGAAATTATAAAATAAAAGCGGAATTACTAACTGTGGGTGCAGATGCCTAAGCCTTTATTATGGACTTCCACAGAATGCAAGCTAAGCACCATTTAAAAATAGTATTATATGACATAAACAACAAAGCACAACATATTAAGTCCATGCATGTGCTTATAGCTAGGACCACAGAATGAGAAAAGCAAACACCTGAAGATGAGATCCTCAAAATTTGAAATACTTCATAGAAATAGTAATGGATCACATCAATCATGGGAAGCCTGTAAATGTTTCCTGTTTGGATGGCAAAACTTAACAACCCATTCACCAATGAGCCACCAACTCCCTGTGTGCATAGTTGTGGGGTGATGGTGAGCACATAGTATAGAGGGTGGCAAATAGCAACATAGTTACCATAGGACATCACCACCAGGAAAGCCAGCTCTGTCATTCCAAAGAAGATAAACAGGAAAATTTGAGGGACACATGCCAGAAAGATATTAATTTATTTCCCTTCAGAGAATTAACAATCCTTTTAGGAACAGTGACTGAAATGCAGCATAGATCTATAAGGTACAAATTGCCTATAAAGAAATACTTTGGAAAGTGCAGATGTGGGTTGGTTATGATGACAGTAACAGAAGATTCCCAGTCAGGGCTCCCAGAGAAATCACCAGAGAAATCACCAGAAAAGAGCAGAACTTCCATGACTTGCAGCACTGGGTGCCTGAGACATCCATGAGGACAAGTTCTGTGATGGGAATGAGGCTGCTGATGTCTATTTCTATACTGCCGTCTCCATGAAAGTCAAAATATAAATTGATAAAATGATGCGAAAAACCAAAATAGTGACAATTCATAATAATGACAAATAATATGTAAGTGGTATCAGTGTGAGACTTCTAACCTGGAAATCAGGTTAGAGGATATACAAGGTAACAAGTGGCAGTCTTTTAAAACCAATGTGTTGATTTGAGTCTTTTTGGACCCCAGAAAATTATGTTCTTAAATTTTTTTCATTCCTGTTAGTGTGAGACCCTTTTGACTGGATTGGATTCAGTTTGGGGCCTTTGATTGGATTGCTTCAGTGAGGGTTGACCCAGAGTGGGTCCTGACCCTTTTTCTTGAGTCCTTAATGAATGGAGGGCTGAAAACAGACACACAGAAAAATGTGCAAAGATAGAGAAACCTAAAGAGGCTGGAATCAGTGGAGCACAGAAGAGGCCCTTGAGAGGCTGAAAGAGATGAGGCCCAGAGGACAAAGGAAAGTTGACCAATATCCCTGATCACCCACAGCTCAGCTCCAGAGACTGGCAGAGCTGCCATTATACCCTTCTCTGTGCCTGATGGCCCACAGCTGAGCTCAGGAGTAAAGCAAACCTGGAGGGAAAGGCAGAGACCTTGGCAGAGACCAGCCATCATTGTACCTTGCCATGTGGCAGGATTCCAGGATCACCAACAACTGAAATTTGGTGAGATGACAACCCTGATGATGCCTTGGTTTGGACATTATCACAGCCTCAGAAATGTAAGATTTTAATCTAATAAATTCCCATTATAAAGCCAACTAATTTCTGGTATTTTGTATTGGCAGCCTTTAGTAAAGTGAGACAATCAATGACTGTACATATATCTTTTTTGTTTTCTACCTCAACTGTGCTGATATTTAATAAAGTCACTATTCACAGGATAAAGTAATATGAAAAAATTAATGCATTTAATATGATATCATGATCCAATAATCTCCATTTTCAGTTTTGGAAAACCTAGAAATGAGGAATTATAACTATAAAATTTTAGAATTTTTATTTTATTCGTATTTTACTTATATATAATCCTTGTGACTTTACAAAGATATTTTACATTTTCCTTGACCATTTTAATTAATAATAATAATAAGAATTTGTTTATTTTAGTTATAGCCATATTAATTTCTTATGACTTGTAAAGTATTTTCTGCAAATTATTTTTCTATAATATTCTTTCTTTTGTTGTTTTTTTAAATATGTTTTTTTGTATTTTTTTTAAAGATACTTAGATTACATAAATGTTACATAAAAAATACAGGGATTCCCTGTGCCCCATACTTCCCAATTTTCCCCACATAAACAACATCCTTCATTAGTGTGGTACATTCATTGCAATTGATAAACACATTTTGGGACATTGCCACTGAGCATGGATTATATTTTGCGGTGTTGTTTATGCCCTTTCCCACACAATTCTGTAGGTTATGGGAAGATATATAATAGCCTATATCTGTCATTACAATGTCATTCAGGACAATTCCCAAGTCCTGAAAATGCCCCTGTAGTACACCTGTTTTTCCTTCTCCTTTCCTTCAGAGCTTCCAGTGGCCACTGCCTCCACAATGTTGTAATTTCTTCCATTGCTAGAATCA
This sequence comes from Cabassous unicinctus, assembly GCA_029593785.1. Taxonomy (NCBI): domain Eukaryota; kingdom Metazoa; phylum Chordata; class Mammalia; order Cingulata; family Chlamyphoridae; genus Cabassous; species Cabassous unicinctus. The sequence continues at coordinate 1,572 of JAQZBX010050655.1, read as the reverse complement.
CAATAAGTCTATAGTAAAATACCAGTAAACCTACTCTAGTCCATAGTTCATTCCCCAGTCCTGAGGATTCTGGGACAGTGATGTCCACTCCAACTCTAATTGAGAAAGGGCTTCAATCCCATACAGCCAATGGGTGGGACTCTCTTGATTGCAGTTGTAGGCTCTCTCATTTCCTTGGTATGCTGGTTGCCCATCCTCACCTCCTTGTTAGTTGAGAGTAGATGTTATCATTCTGCTGAGGCTCAGGGCCCAGCTGAAACATGGACAGCCCCAAAATTTAAGTCTCTTGGATGTACACATGCCAACTCCAGCCCAACTATAGGTTCAAATAGAAGGGACAGATAAGCCATGTGTAGGGAAGCCATAACTGAGTCCAACTCTGTCACATTCGGGAGCTCAAATTCCAAAGTAAGCCACCAAATTCTGGATCTATCTGCCCTGACCATAGGACCTTGGTGTCCCCAGAGCCCTCAGAATCCCCACTATTTGGATTAGTATCTACTTTGGCAGTCTATGAGATACTACTGAGATGGGCATAAGTCTTACCTCTGGGATGACCTCCCAACTCACTTTGAAGTCTTTTAGCCATATAAACTCATTTGTCTTTACCTTTTCCCCCTTTTATTTGAGGGCTTTTTCCAGTTCCATTGCTAGTTGGTGCTTGGTAGTAATTCCACGGTGCCAGGGAGGCTCATCCCTGGGAATCATGTCCTATGCTGGGGAGAAGGTAATGCATTTATATGCTGAGTTTGGCTTAGAGAGAGGCCATATTTGAGCAACAAATAGGCTCTCAGGAGATAACTCTTAGGCACACTACAACACTAGGCTAAGACTCAATTTCAAGAGCAAAGGCTCATGAGCATAGTCATCAATATCCAGGACCCATCAATAGACCAACCTCCTTTGCTAGTCATTGCCACAGTACTTGAGGAATTGTTGTTCCATTAGAGAATGTGACAGAGCTCTCCAGGATGGGAATTCAATATTCTTTCGGTTATTGTGTGAATCTCCACCCACTGGGATAATGTCTTGTGAACATTTGAACACATTTATATACCTTATATATATGCCCAGGTGAACTTCCTCTCATGTATCCCTGATCACTGAGTCCTGAAAACCAATGATCCTCCCCTGCCCCAGTTGTAACCCTTCTGTGATCCAAATCTTCTTCAAAAATGAGGCCAATAAAATAGCTAAATACAATTAATGGGAAAATGAAATAATAATGATTGAGTTAAATATAAGAAATAAAATACATAAAATTTAATAAAATTAAAACTAAAATAAAATGTAAAAATTGGGATATTAAAAAATAATGAACATTTAATTTTTTTTTAATTTTTAAAAAATTAATTGAGTGTGGTTTCCTCTAGTATCCTCATTTGTTAAAGTAGAGAAAATAAGAAGATAATTTTATAAATTTTATAAGCTACCAAAACATTACTCAAGGGTAAAGATTATATTATTGAACGCAGCTTAAATCTGTTTTTTAATTTATATTTGCTTTATCAAAGACATGCATTAACATTTAATCATTGGAAGTCTCCTTCCTATCTTGCATCTCTTCCTATT
>JAQZBX010050654.1:0-19598 GCA_029593785.1 Cabassous unicinctus | reverse complement strand
TGTGCTATTATGAACTAAATATATTGTGTAAAGTCATGGAGTTAATAATTAGAAAAATAGAAGGAAGGTAGAGAATGGGTTAATCTGTACAGAACTGGTAAGATTGTTTGTAAATCTTTGGAAATGAATAGAAATGGTAAAAACACATCATGGTGGTTGTAACTAGCAGAGCTATTATATGGACATGAGAGTGGTTGAAAAAGAAAGTCTAAGATCATATTACTAGAAGGAAAACTAAAAAGTGTACCATGGGGTTGTATAAGAAAGTAAAACCTCATGTAAAACACAGATATGGGTGATATTGCATATATAAGACTGTTTTTACAAAATGTAATTACAAACATACTAGAGAAAAGAAAAAAGAGTAGCAGCTATGTATGGCAGGGGAAGCATAGAGAGATTGAGAGGTGATGAGTTTTGTTTGTTTATTATTATTATTATTATTGGAATAATGAAAGTGCTCTAGGAATGACTGAAGTGATGAGTGCACAAATATGTGATTATACTGAATACCATAGATTGTACTCTTTGGATGGATTTATGCTTTATTAATATTTATCAATAAAAATTGATTTGTTACTTTAAAAAAATCAATAGGCAAAGCAGATAAGAAAGGAACCTTCTCAATTTGATAAAGGACATTTGTGAAAAACCTACAGCTAACCTCATATTTAATGGTGAAAGACTGAATGCTTTCCCCTGAAGACTGGGAGAAAAATGAGGTTGTCCATTCCCCTGCTTTAACTTCACCATTGTACTGGAGGTTCTAGGTAGTGTAATCAGGGAAGCACTCAGGATGAAAAGAAGCAAAACTGTCTATTTATAGATGGCATAATTCTCTATGCAAGAAAATCCTAAGGAATCCATGTATGTTAAAAAATCTGCTTGAACTAATGAAATAGTTGAGCAAGTTCACAGAATACAAGATCAATTTACAAAAAATCAATGGCATTTCTATATTACTAATCACAAGCAATCCAAGATAATTAAGTAAACAATTTCATTCACAATAGCATATAAAACATAAAATACTTAGGAATACATTTAGCAAAAAAAAAAAAAGTGCAAGATATTTGTACTGGAAAGTATAAAGTATTGCTAAGAAAAATTTAAGAAAATCTAAGTAAATGGGGAGACTAGCCATGTTCATAGATAGAATAATTCAATTTTGTCAAGACGGCAAAATCTTATCAACTGTTCTATAGAGTCAATGCAATTGCTATCAAAATCACAGTGTGCTTTTGAAGAAATTGACGAGCTGATCCTAAAATGTGTATGGAAATGCAAAAGATCCAGAAAAGCCAAAACAATTTTCAAAAAGATGAATTAAGTTGGGGGATTTACAGTTCTCAATTTCAAAGCATGTTATAAAGCCAAAGTAATCAAGAAAGTGTGACACTGGCATAAGGATATCCATATTAGATCAATGGAACAGAATTGTGACTCCAGAAATAAGTCTTAGAGTCATGGATAATTGATTTTTTAATAATGTGTCAAGGCTATTTGAAGAGGGAAAGATAGAGTCTTTAAACAAATGGTGTTGGGAGAACTGGATATCTACATGTATTGTGTATGTTTCATCATACACAAAAATTAACTCAAAACGGATCACAGAATTAAAAGTATGAGTTAAAAGTATAAAACTTTTAGGAGAAAACAGAGAAGAAAATCTTCATGACATTTGGTTTGGAAAAGAGTTCTTAGCTATGACACCAAAAATGTGATCCAAAGGAAAGTTTGATTAATTGGACTTCCTCAAAACTGAAAACTATTTCCCTTCAAAAGGCACTATTAAGAAAACAGAAAGAGAAGACACAGACTTTCTTTCTGGCAAATAATATATCTTATAAAGGACTTGTACCCAGTATATATTTTTAAAAAATCTTAAAACTAATTTGTAAGAAGACAAACAATCCAAAAAAAAAAAAAAGGGCAAAATATTCGAACAGACTTCTCACCAAAAAAGATATATGAATGGCAATAAATACACGAAATACTTGTCAACATGATTAAAGCCAACATTGGGTAGCTCTAATAAAAAAGTTGACAATAACAAATGTTGGCAAGGATATGGAACAATTAGAAACCTCACACATTGCTGGTGGGAATATAGAATGGTACAGCCACTTTGGAAAATAGTATGACAGTTTCCCACATAGGTAAACATAAACTTACCCTATGGCCCAACAATTCCTCTCCTAGGTATCTACTCAAAATAAAAGAAGCACAAATGCCTGCCTATATTTTGTGTAGAAATGCTTAAAGCATCATTAATCATAATAGCCAAAAGCTAGAAACAAACCTAATACCCACTAAGTGGTGGTTGGATAAACAAAATGTGGTATATTCATACAATCAAATACCATTCAGCAATAAAAAGGAAATAAAAAGTTACAAATGCTAAAATATGTGAAACTCAATCCTTATGCTAAATAAAAGAAGTCAGACTTAAAAGACTATGTATTTTATTATTTCATTTACATGAAATTTCATTTATCTGTTCAGAAAAGGCAGATTAATGGTTGTGTGGGGCTGAGGGTAGGATGGGGATTGACTGAAATGGACGTGAAGATTTTTTGGGTGGGAATGGAACTGAATTGTGCTAAAATTTATTAAAAATCATTTGAGTTATACATTTACGAAGAGTGGATTTTATGGTATGTAAATTATGCCTCAATAATCTGCTTACAAAAAAAACACAATGTATATTCTGTAAAAGTATTTGTAATGCATATAACAGGCAATATTATTCCTAAAATGAAAAACTCTAAAAATTGTGAGAGGAAGATATTCAACGCAATAAAACTTGTGTAAAAGATATCAATGGGCAAAGCACAGGGGAAGAAATGATAAATGGCTGAGAAACATATGGAAATACCTTCACCTCCGCAGTCATCAGAAGATGGTAGAAGCAATGGCATGTCATGGGATGGGTAAAAAGTAGAGATTCATGAGAAATTATGTTGGTAATGGATTCTGAGAAAGGAAGGTTTTCATCCATTGCCAGGGGGTCTGTGTGTTTGTTTACATGCATGTACACACAAACACACACAAACACATGGATGCACAAAACATGCACATATAAACATACACACATACATGCATATACACATACAAACACTTGCATGCTCACAACACAGGAACACAGGCTAGAGGGGCATTTTGGGGGGAAGACCACTGGGGACACAGTGCTCTTGGGGTTGTCCTTTTCCCCTTCCCCTCCTAGAACCCTGACAAAGCACAACAGCTGAGGATCTGCTCCCCTCCACAGCTTTGTTCTCTGCCAGAGGACCATGTGCCAGGAGCCTAGTTTTGGGAATCCAAACGCACAAACTGCACAAATGTGTTTATACTTTGTGACAGATGTTAAAACAAGACTCCATGCTGACCAAACTGGCTACCTCAGGAGTTTGAGTAGAGAGTCCCAAGAAGAAAGTATTCATTGAGTTTGGATGTTCCTACTTATTACAGGAATCATACATTTTTTTTCACTGTGAACTTTTTTATAGATAAAAACAATCTCATAGAAAAAAACTAAAGGAAATATAATAAAATAATACATTTATAAAAGTCACGCAACTATAACATTTTGTACTGAAGCTAGAAACAATGTGCAAACCTGAAATGAACAGAACTGCTAAACTTTATTGGTAAATGAAGTTATTTTTATCTACCATGTACTTGGACAAAATGGCTCAATATTTTTATATGGTTTCTCCTAAAATTAATTTTTAAAGTAATTGCAATTTCAATCAAAAGCCCAACAGTCAATAACAGGAACTTGACAAGCAAATTCTAGAATTCATCTAGAAAAGAAAATGCACAAGGATATTCAAAATAATTTTTAAATAATACACAATGAATGTGGCCTTGACCTACTTGACTATATAAAAATAATGTTAGGATAATTGGCTCTCTGTTTTGCTAGAGTCCTACTTAACACCAAATTCCAGGTGTATTAAATAACAGCTGAAAGTAAAAATAAATGTAACAGATCCCACCTCTAAACCAAAATAATTATAAAATTAGTAAATGGAAAATAAGACAACATTGGGATTAGAGAAAACTTCCTTAAGGAATATTCGACATAAATGTTTTAACAGAATTAATAAATAAATATGACTGATCAAACTTAAAGTTTTGCCATAGCTAAAAACAAAATAAATAATACTAAAAATGAGAGACAGAAAGAAAATCCTTATGGCACATATCATCAAGTTTTAATGTCCAGAATGTAGAAAGAAATTCTATAAATAGGATTCTAATAGAGAAAGGTAGTAAGAAGCAATTCAGAAAAGAGAAAATACTTAAACTTAATTATCTATCATCAGAGGGTATCTACATAGATTGCTAAAATTTTTTCTAAGAAAGAATAGGCAGTCATTTAAAAGAATGTGGTAGATCTTTATATACTGATATGGACAATATATCCAAGATAAATGGTTCCAAAAAAGATATATTGGAAAATTGTAAGTTGGTTATGATTTCAATTACCAAGAAAAAAAATCTCCCCAAATTGTATGAATAATTGCACAGAGAAATTTCATTTAAGAATACTCACCAAATTGATTGTAGTAATGTAGTCCTAATTTTCTCTTGGGTAGTTTTACAAACTTAAAGACAATATTGTTTTAACTTACTGTGTGATAAGAGGGACTGGGCACCATTGTCCTCTTCTGCTTTCTCTATTCAAGGCAGGTAACCCACTCAGCATATCCTCATCAGGGGCATATTGTGAGAAGCTGTTCAAAATAAACTTTTCTCAAGAGGCAAAGCAGCCATTTCAGAGAATGAGCACTTAACTTGCTGGCAAGGAGTGAGAAATAAAAGTGTTGCCTTCCCAGGTTGGAGCAGCTTGCTACCATGTTCACCTTATTACCAACTCCACAGGCTCTTTTTCTTTTTTCCAGCCCATCTTGTTAGTCAAAGATACCAAGGCGCTTCACGGGACTTTCTCCCCACCAGGAACAAGTTTCACTTGGAACAAACAGCTCCACGCTGAATGAGTCATTCTTTCCACGACTACATGGCCTACAAGAACATAAACAGCAAATACATTTGGACTCACTCACTTGCAGCAAATAAAACCCACCCAGATATCAGGTATAAAGCCAGTGCCAGGCTCTTGACTACACCATCCAGATATCAGGTATAAAGCCATCGCCAGGCTCTTGACTGCATTCATAAAAGGTAATAGTGCACTTTATTCCATATTGAATGAAGAAATTCTTCCAAATTCCAATGAGGCATTTACTTATTTATGTGGAAAACTTGCCATTTTTCTCTGTGCCATCATCTCCCAAAAACTAAACCAAAGCAGAAATATTCTCAAACTCAGGGAAATAACCCTTTACCTCAAAGAACCCTGTACAATTTACTGAAGCATTCACCATATACCATCACACATGAATCCTCAGTTGGTCCCTGAGAGGTAGAAAACTTTATCTCCATTTTACAGAGGATGAAACTAAGATTTAGGAACCTGTGAAGATTTGCTCTGTCACAAACCTGGAAGTACAATTCAGGAACTTGGATCCCGGTCTTTGATTGCATTCCCCTCTAGGACTCCTTCCAACTCACCATAATTGCCATTTAAGTGCTTCTTTTGGATGATTGGGAGAACACATTTGGGACACACAAAGAAGAAGAGAAATTAAAATTTGGGATTTCCTGCATATCTCTTGGGTGGCTTCCACGTGCTAAAACACTTGAGGTTCCCAGATGGCGTAACGCTGAGTCCACACCTGCAGCGAACTTGCTGTCTAGCTGGGCTCTGAGACCTGACGGGGCAGCTGCTGGTGATTTCCTGTCCACTTCCCATCTGCCACCACTCGGATCCTCCAGAATGGGGTAGACATGACGGGCATCTGACCAATTCCCCCATCAGGTACCAGCGACTCTTTACTTCTCTGTCAGGGGGCTTGCTTTGGCACCCACAGAAGTTTTCTCAGACTGCTGCAGGGATTTAATGTCTCCAGTGGCCACCCCAATTAATGAGGGATGAGAATCATTGAATAAAGACCTCAGTGCCCACATCCCTTGGTAGGACAAGTTTGGGAGCTATGTTCTGCATGGTTTCTTGGAAGCTCACCGTGGAGTTGTATCCTGGATTATCATAATGGGAACCCTCTCTTTAGGGGACCCCTTACATTGCTTTTATCCTTTGTCTATATCCCCCTGCTTCCTGGGATCAGCTACCAAATGAATTATCTGCACCAAGTCCTGTCTCAAGCTCTGAGTTAGGGGAACCCAAAACAATGCAATGTATATGTTCTTACCTTGTTCATGTTTGTATCCCAGGTATCTAGGATAAAGTGCTGTTTTTGAGTGAATTTTCATTGGCAGCAATTCCACTTCCTATAATATAGTAGGAGAGAAAGAGCCAGAACTTCAAATTTTTGTTCCACCACTTTTGGTTAAGCATATAACCACCTCCATCTTCATGCCCATATGCAGTTCATCAAAACCAGGTATAGCCTTCCTTAACACTGCTGCAGTGAGTGAGAAATTTCTAGACCCAGGTTCTGCACTAAGTTTTTAAAGTACTTTTGCTCATTTAATCGAGAAAATCCCTGTTAGGCTCACACTGTTTTAACACAGGAGGGGATTTTTTTTCCTTCTCTCAAATTGGCACCTGGGTCCCAAATAAGTATCTATCATGGACCCAGCATCCTAAAGAGAATTTCAGGGAAAGATTGGCTCATCTGAAGGTTTAAAAGGCAGAATTTACTTGACTGTGCTATCACAACCATGGCCCCAGCTACCCACCGTCGTGGATGCAGAATCCTAGAGAAGAGGGGAAGGCGGTGGAGTCAGGCTTATGCTCTTATGGTGGGGAGGGGACTGCTGGGGCTATTTAATCCCATTCCACCCCACCTTCCAGACCATGTGATTAAAAGAGGGGCTCTCTAAGTGACCAAACAAAGACCTCTGGAGCCTGAAAGCAAGGCTGCGAGAGGGGCAGCTGCCAAGTAACCTGGGCCTCATCAGTGGGCAAGGCAAGGATGAGCTGAGCAGTGTTCTCAGTAGGGAGCCAGCGGGGCCATCTGTTGACACCCAACCATGTGGGCAGCTGTTGGGGGGACCCAGCTGCAAGGAGGCTTGGAAGAGGTAATCATAAGATCATGAGACAGTGCTAGGAATTACGCTTTCTTCCCTCATTTCTTTATTATGTAATAGTCTCTCTATTTGTAATAGTCTATGTTGGCACATAGATGCTCTTTCTATCGTTTAAACTATACATATTCATTTTAAATTCAATTTTCTATTATATTTTACAACTAAGTTTTAAAAGGAGGGCTAAAACAAAGAATATCTAGGGCTGTCTTTATATTCAGATTTATGTGGCCGATTTGTAAGACTCTTTCATACGCTGAAACTTTTGGACAATGTGATGGTTCTTTTCATGTGTCAGCTTGGTCAGGTTATGGTATCCAGTCGTTTTGCCAAACACTGGCCTGGTGGTTGCTGTGGAGGTATTCCATAGATGGAATTAGCATCTACAATCAGTTGACCTTAAGTAAAGAGATTTCCCTCAACCTGCGTGGGCCTCATCCGATCAGTTGGAGGTTTTAAAGTGAGTACAGAGGGTTCCAGAGATCAGAAGGAATTCTGCCTTAATTTGAGTAATCAAACTAAGAAATCTGAACTTAAGACTTCAACATCACTCCCAGCAGGAATGTCCAGCTTCCAACCTGCCCTATGGAATTTGGACTCTCCAGGCCCAGGGTTGTGTGAACTGATTCCTTATACTAAATCTTATTCTTCATAATGAATAAGGGATATGTGTGTGTGTGTGTGTGTGTGTGCATGTACCTTGTTGCTTCTGTGACTCTGGAGAACCCTGACTGATACAGACATGCTCATTTAACAAACATTTTTATTTTATTTTACTAATGTGGTAGGGGCCTGTACCAAACACCACTCTAGGCCTTTTATTGGTATCCACTCATTTTTATCATCATAGTAGCCTCATGAAGTAGGATGATTGTCATCATCCCCACTTCATAGGTGGATCTCTGGATCCCTGGATCCCAAGGTGAGTGGCGAGCTGGAGCCCTGCAGCCTGGCTTCCAAGGAAGCAGTTAACAGCAAGGCTACATGCTTCCCTCAGTTTTTAGTCCACATGCTGGTGTCAAAATATGCTCAATTTAGTCAGAAAAAAACGAGAACAGCCTGCTAAGCACTTCACTTTTCCTACCCAGGTACCTGCATTCCACCCTCCCTTCACTCTTGAAAAGCATCCTTTGGGGCAGGGAAATGGCTCCCCTGGCTGATTTTGGAACCAGGCTGCACTGGAACCCTCCCAATCAGGAATCCCACCAGATTCTCCCCTGACTGTGAGGTGCTGCGGAGAGTAAAAGGTCCACCTCAGCTAAGAGGTGTTGAGGGTCTCATTTAGACATAAATGAGATTTTCCTGACAAGATTTAGAGAAACTACTGTTTTTCTTGACTCTGGAGTTAATCAACCCCAAGGAGAGCGTGGTAGCTCCCTGTTGCAGCCATGTGTCCCCCTTCCCCCTTCCCAAGATCCACCCTTTCCTTCTTTCTTTGGGATCTCCCAGCTACTCCTGATAGATGAAGAGGGTGGGAGATGGATCAATCAGGGTTCTCCATAAACAGAGTTATGTGGCTATATAAATATACAGTTATATAGTTGCATATATATTTATATATAGTTATATATATGCATGCACACCCAAGCACATATATATTATTACATACTTAAAAGATTTATTTTTTAAAGAATTGGCTCATATGAATGTGGAGGCTGGCATGTCTGAAATCTGGAGAGAGGCCAGCAGGCTGGAAACTCAGGCAGGAGTTGATGTTGTAGTCTTGAGGCAGAATTTCTTCTCCAAAAACTTCAGTTTTTCTCTTAAGACCTTAGAGTGATTGGTCCACACACATTATCGAGGGTAATCTCCTTTGCTTAAAGTCAACTGATTGAGCTGTAAACCACATCTACAAAACAACCCACAGTAATACCTAGATTAGTGTTTGACTAAAGAACTGGGTTCTACAGCCTAGCCACATTGAGCCATACAACTGACCATCACAGAGCAGAGGGCCTCACATTTTGACACTGGCCCAAGGTAGAGAGGTATCCTTCCCTTAAAGTCTTGGGCGTGTCTGGGGACTGGACTGGCCTGGGACCCCCGAGGATGGCCTTCCAGTGGCACCGGCAGATGCCCAGCATGGATTGGCCCTGGGCTCCTAGTAAGGGGGGCTTTCTCTGCTGCTGTCCATTCAGTTGCCATCAAATGTGGGGAGCAGCCCAGGAGACAATCAGGGTGGTCCTGGCCCCAGTGCCTCTCTTCTACCCTCTCCTCCCCTTTTTTGTCCCTTCTCTTTCCTTGTCCTTCCCTTCCCTCCACCTTCTCCTTTTCTTCCCTTATCATCTCCTCTCTTCCCTTGTCATCCCTTGCCCTCCCCCTTTCTCACTCTGTCCACTTCCCATTCCTGGTCAACACTTCCTCCTCCTTTCTTTTCCCCTTCCTCTTTCCTTCCCCTTCTTCCTTCTTTCCCCTCCTGCTCTTCTTTCCCTCCTCCTTTGCCTCCTATCTTTCCCTTCCTGCTCTTCCCTATCCCCTCCCCTGCCCAGCCCCCACTCTTACTTTCCTTCTCAAGCCCACTGGGATGTTTTCAGGGCTTTGGTCTTCAGTCTCACACTGATGTCTGAGGACAACAAGATCTTGTGTAATTGGGGAATGGACTCAAGAGGAAAGCAAGGTCTTCCTTGAAGAAACCATGGACCCAAATGCGCATCCCAGTCTGCTACATGGGCTTGATGTCTGCGACCTGTGCTCAGCCAAACAGTAAAGCATGCACACCCTCCTACCTTGCTGGAGGTATGGCCTGGGGCTGTGGCTTGGGACAGAATTGGGGAATTCAGGGATCTCTTGACCAGAATGCCACTATGTCCAAGACAACAGAGGGATGAGGGATAACAGAAAATGATTAAAATCAGTGGGTTCAGGAATGGTCTGGGATACAAGGTGAGGCAGGCTCAACCAGGCTTCAGTTGGGCTTCCAGTCATCCCTACCCTGGGAGCATCCATCCTGCTATGTATGCTGTACCAGGGAGTTTGCCATCCACATATCTAGATGACTAGGGGCTCCCCTGTGGAAGCTGCCCTTGGAGCCCATCCCCCCAGTGGGTGACTTAGGTAAGCACACCTCTCTCAGCACCCAGGGACATGGCTTGACCATGGGTTTGCAGGGCACCCATAGATCTAGGAGGCCCAATGTTAATGATAAACAGAAAAGGGAGGTGAAAGGGCATTGGGAGTGCCTCAGTTTCCCCACTTCTTCAAATCACAAGCTTTAGTGTTGGAGACCATCTACAGAGGACCTGCTGGGATGGGCATCTCACAGCCACCTGGGATGGCCTATGGAACACCAGTGACTGGATGGTCCCCAGGCCTCCCTGAGCCGCCCCAGGATCTTCAGGCAATAGGTTCATGAAGAGTCACAACAGCCGAGTCATTAAAAAGAAAATACCAAAAATTAAGGAAGACTTGAGCTTGCCTGGTTCCACTCTCATCCCTTTCAATGCATTTAAAGCCCCAGAAAAGAATGAGATGCTATTTGATGTTGTGACTCTTTGGCTGGGTGTCAGAAGTAGATAGAATTTCTCAAAGATCACAGGCAACACTTTTTGCCTGGACCAGGCTCATGCCACAGACAAAACCAGAGTGTTTTCCTAACCAAGGACTCTGAGTCTGAGGCAGGCAGGTCCGATGTCAGTCTTCTTCTTCTTACTCTCAAAACACAATCAGCATTGTCATTCAGCTCATCTTGAAGTAGGAGAGGCCAAGCAACTGCAGGAGGAGTTTGGGAGGGCTTGGGAAGGACTTGATACCAGTGGTCATAGGTGAGGTATGTGCTACTCTGTGTGGTAAAATATGTCATGATCAAGTTTTGCTGCTAGGTAGGTAGATATTTCTATCTTTTAAAAAATGGATAAAAGGGGGCTCAGGGAAGTTGGAATCAGTCAGCTTGTGGGAAGTAGAAGTGGGGCTGCCAGACCTCAAGTTTCCTAATTGCAGGGGTTGCCTCCCAATTAGGGATTGTGATGCAAACAGTGTATTTAGATGGCTTAAAACATTGAAGCAGCTGAGGAGCCACAGGTGCCCCACTGAAAAAAAACACAAAATCTCTTTTGAATTAAAGATCCCTCAAGTGCCAGAACATTCTCTAGGAGTCAATGGGAACTTTCTTCATATATATGTTCCAAGGCAAATTTCTGAAAAGATGACAATGGATAAATAAAAATAGCAAGAGTGGATTTTCTGGTACCCTAGGGAGGCCTCACAGGCTGCCTGTGAGGCTCAAAAATGACAAGTCCCCATAAAGGGGACCTTTCTGTCCCATCCTGGAGACACCCAAGTCATTCTCACACCCACCTCCTGTGCCCTGTGAGGGCAAATTGAGCAATGAAAGCTTCTGAGGAAGGAGAGGAGCTGAGGCCTCAGGGAGGGTGGGTGGAAGTGGGGACTGCAAGAAGAATAATCTGCATATTTACCAGCCACTGTCCAGAGACAGCCACCCACTTGGGCAGCCCCGTGTTTGGCAAAGCCCAGGATAAAAGCTGGCTACAAGCTACAGTTTTCACAATTGCCATTTATCCTGATATTTCTTTCACAAGTTTACAGTCCAACTGGAAACAGCCATTGGAACAATTACCTGAGTAACTCTCTGGTTCCCATTGTGATTAATGTCAGGAAAGAAAGGCTCAGGGCACTGAAACCATGTAACAGGTCTAGAGGCCAGAGAAGGACTTTCGGTCAGAGGAAGGGACACAGGACTTACCTGGGGACAGGAAGCTCCTCCAAACAGAGGAGAACAGGCAGGGAACCACACTTCTGTGCACCTTGGGGATAATCAGCAGGTCTGCAGGGGATCCCTGGGCAAAACGCAGTGAAACATTGGAACATGGACCTTACCAATTGGACTTGTGGGCTTAATTATGATTAGCACTTTACCAGGTGTTAATAGTCTTTAAGTTCTTAAACATTCTCACCAGTACTGCCTGGTTGCAATGGTCTGTGTGTACTGGCTAGCTATCCTTTTTGGCTAAGATGCTTTTTGTGAATTTTTGCATTATTATTTATGTTTGTTAAATTTAATTATTTTCTTATTTCGTTATTTCCAATTCTAAAAGTGGTTTGATGACTCAAAAGTTGTCCACTGAAGTATAAAATCCTTAACTCAGTATAAAGTCTGACGTGTAACTAGTGAACAGAATACCTGGCAAAGGAGAATGTCAATCTATTGGTGTTCAGGCTGGAAAGACTCTGAGAAGATGATGGATCTAATTTCATAACTGTGCAGGACTCACTGATGTTTCTGGTGCTTTGCAAATATTAACTGCTTTAATATCTTCCAAATTCTATCAGATAGGTGATATCACCATACCACTTTTATAGATAAAGAAACTAAGGAACAGAGAGGTGAAATAATTTTCCCAAGGTCTCACAGGTGGAAATGATGGAGCTGGGTTTCCAAATAAGGTAGCCTGTCCTGAGTCTGAGCTGTGTCTTGGGTTTGCAGAATCAGCCAGAAAGGAACTGTGGGAGGGCAGCATGGAGGTGAATGCTCAAGAGAGCTGTATTGGAGAGGCAATGCTTCAACATTAGTTGTCTATATGCTATTGTCAGAGTGTCAGGAAACTGTCAATTCTTTGTTTTTTTTTTCTCTTCTTAAAGCAATTATTATTAGTAATAAGGGAGGAATGCAGCCTCATAAAGACGTCAAACAATATAAGGAAAGCTAAAGTCTCTCCGGACAAACATGGCCAATTCCAGTCCCTTCCCATAGAAAAACAACATTATGTTCTTTGGGATTACCTTCCAGACTGTCTTCCATGCATTTAGGTACAGATTATTAGTACTTGGCTGGAGCTTCCTTTTTCAGGTCAATCCCATTTGCTGCTGTCACACAGGGATATCTCATGATTTCCTCTTCCTTTCTTTTTCACACCTTTTGGTCATTTCCAGGCAAATCATTAGGGGAAGAAGGAGCATCTGAAGAACATGTCCTATTGGCCATCTGAGTTCAGGATGTCACATTGCTTATTATCACAGTCACTTCACTCTAAACCAGCCAAGATTCTCCGATCCAGCTCCAAATAAGGTTTGCTGGTACAAGGTGGGTTGATATAGTTGTTAAAGGAAAAGGAGAGAGACCAAACAACAGACATGATTCAAATTGTGCTCCTTAGAGTGATCTATCAATCAGTAAAAATGCATCCTTCACTATTGTGAAGATGCATTAAAGCTAGCCACAAAATTTATGACCAAAGAGAAAGTAGCTAATGGCAAAATTCCATCATCAGATGACACAGTTGGGTATCACATTAGTGGTAGAGAACAGGGAAAAGAAAACAACTCAAAAATGGGCATCCTGGCAAATATTCTACCTTGCTCTGATTTGCTTTTGGGAGATGTATATATGAGGTAGAAATGCTTGGCACAGTTTTGTTCTGTTCATCACTTAAAATATATGCTAAAAAAAGTCAGAAAAGAGTTATATATGAGCTGTAACAGACTGGACAGCACGCAGCTCAGGGTCAGTCCTGCAGAGGCTCCTGCTCCTTTGGCAACAAGCAAGGGCATCACCAGGAAAATGAACAAGCTCCTATTGGAACAGCCAGCCATGGACTGACTTACATAGAATGTTGGTTGTCAATGATTAAGACTCAAAATCTTGATTCTGGGTTAAGGGAATAGTGAAAATTGTATATATCATCAATCTTCAGCATGAGGAAATATTTTTTCAGAGTAGTACATAAGGAAATGGGCAGCCAGCCAGCTGCTGATTTGCTCTCAGAAACATCCTTGCTCTACCCTACTCTGCTCTGTCCTGTGGTGAACTACATTTCCCATACTCCCTTGCCAGTGGAGGTGTTGCTAGGAGAGTGGAGGTGGGAAGAAGAGAGAAGCCAGGATGTTTCTCACACTCTCTCTGCTTTGCCTGGGACCTTTAGCTGCAACTCTCTACCCCAGGAATCTCCAGATCCCACTGGTCGATCCCCAGCAGTAGGCAGCCTGATTGTGGGTTTGGCTCCTGCCAGGACCCCTGGCTTCTGTGATCTGGGAATAGCCCCACCTTCCTGTGCCCCTGTGACCCCATGGATGACAGTGGTTTTTTTCTGTGGCCAATCTCTGGGTTTCCTCATTGTCTGATTCTTGGCTTCTCAGCTCCACAATCACTCGTTTCAACAAATCCCTCCTCTGGAACACCCAGAGGCATTTCTCTTTTCCTGGAAGACCCTGGCTGCCATAAGCAGTGATTTTGTGTCTGGTTTCTACTCTAAAGTAGGTCCTCTCTCAAGGATAAGATACTCACTTGGGTTATTGTGATGTTGAAAGTAAAAAGCATATCTTCATGGTATAGATTATGTCAGTAAAAGACATTTTATTATTTCAAATGCCTTGCTTGAATGGTGTAATACAAGCTACATGTTCAATTCCTTGAGAAGTTTGAAATCAACACTTTAGAGCTGAATAATGCAGAATTTTAGCACTAAGGACAAGAATTCCTTGAAAAGACTGCACGGCTTAATCACCAAGATTTCAACTCCTTCCCAACATCTGAAGATGTCTTCAGAAATAATTTATGAAGTATAAAAACATTGCAAGAGAACGTGAAGAAACAGTTTCCAAAAGTATATCAAAGAGTAAATTAGAAACCCATCTGCTGCTGTCTTCCAAGGTGAAATACTCAAATGTCCAGTCTTTAGATGTGAAATGCTTTTATCTTTGAGTCTAGCTGAGCTCTTGGGGTGGGCTTAGTAAGATTCTGCTCCCATTTCCAGTCAACATTTATCCTGGAAGATCAGCATTCTGGTAGAAACAGATATTTCTGGTTACCTAGACGTGTTTTCTAATTTAATAAAAGTAAGGTACAACAATTTGATTTGGGATTTGACTTTTGGCTCAAATTATTCATCATTAAACTGGATATTTGTGTCTTGATATTATGATGCAAATAATATCTTCTTATATAGGTAAAATAATTGCTTTTGTTGATGTTTCTTTTCTTTTTTTAATTTAAAATCCTGACATATCTTAATTTATTTATTAACTTTTACATTATATTGGTGCTCTCTTGGGCTCCAGGTGCCCATTTAATAATGTGTGATGACGAACTTCTGATAAATGGAATTTTCATGTCGTCTGAGGAACACAGATTGACAGGGGCTGAGAGGAACAAGCAAGATGGTGATAGAGATGGGGCTGGAATCTCAATCTTCCCCAAGGACTTTGGTCTTTAGCTGGTGGACACTGGGGAGTCATAATGGGGTAATGAGGTGTGTAGTGGGTTGAATAATGTCTCTCAAAACTCATATCCACCTGGAATTGTAAATAGAACCTTTTTTTTGGATATAGGGTCTTTGTAGATGTAATCAAGTTAAGATGAGGCCATACTGGAATAGGGTGTGCCCTCGATACAATGACTGGTGTCTTTATAAGAAGAGGAAGATTTGGAGACAGACAGGTACACGGAAAGGATAACCATGTGAAGATGATGGCAGAGATCGGAGTGATGCAGCCAAAAGCCAAGGAATGCCAAGGATTGCTGACAACCACCACAAGTCTGAGTGTGTGCTGCCTTGGCATCCATCTTATTTTGGCTAAGCCTCCTGCCTTAACACTGCCCTTTGGCATGGCTAATAAGCAGCTTTCTAGTCCTGGGTCATAAACTCCCCTAGAGTTCAAACGTGCACCTATGGCCACCACCCACACCACCCACTCAAGTCCCAAATGATAAGCTCATCCCCAGTCCCTTTCCATTTTCATGCATGTTTGCTTTAAACTAACCAATCCTGAACTCCTACGGGAGATCTGCTAACCTCCACTCTTGGATCACAAAAAGGCACAAACCCATGGGTCCTTCTCACTCTGCCTGTGTACTCCCCATCTGCTGGTTGAGCCAATGAGCCTATTGCGCTTCACATCCACCACTCCTTGCAACTCTATCTTTGGTATCTGTGTGTAACAGACTACCTTCTCTCATGCACTATGGTCTCTGTCTATCATTGTGTTGCACTTGCCCTCCAGGCAGACCCAAATTTAAAACCCAACTTAACTAATTCGAAACAAAGGGTGCAGTGAGCAGGGTGTGTTGGTCACAGTCATGGGAAATGAGGCATCCTGCCTTTAGCTGCTCTTGGCTTACTAACTGGCTCTCCCAGATAGCTAATACTATCTGGAAAGGGTCCATGGCTTGCTGATGTATGTCTGTGTTGCTTTGTGCTGCTGCCTGCTGTCTCTATTGCCTAAGCTTCCCACCCCAAATTGGCTGTAGATCAGATTTCTCCTCAGGAACCCCAGTCAAACCCTCTCACATCAAGAGGTGAAACCCTAAGGTTTCTAGGGAATGAGGGCATTGGGTGTTACCATACTGAGAAAGATCAGCTATATTAGGAAGATTTTGTCGCAGTTCAGACAATAAGGGTCTGCAAGGAAGACAGCATCTCCAGACCCAGCTGTGACTCATGAGTGAGGCAGCTAGGGCTAAAAACACATGGGCCCTAAGAGAAAGTGCTAGACGTTCCGGTGTCCAGACCACAGTAGCTGTGAGACTGCTGTGGGAAATCCCAACTATTGTGTCATGAACCATGTGCTGGGTCTTAGTTTCACCCCCTAACTTGAGGAAAGCATCATGTCACCCCACAGACAATAGTGCTGCAAGGGCCTGCAATCTACATATTACTGCTGTCACTATTTGTCCCCCAAACCCATGGGATATAGAGGAACTAACCCCTAGCATGAGATGGCTAAGGAAACACTGGTCAAAAAGAAGGGGTATGAGCATATTAGTACTATCCGCCAGGTTATGAATGGGGTGGAGATATTGGCAGGGCATGGGGGGCATCAGAGCCACAGATCCTGGCTTATCAGGCCTGGGGCGGGGGAGGCACTCTACAGGGAGCCACAGGCTTCCTCCTCCAGCAAATCAAAGGCCTAGTCCCCCACTCCCACTAGGAATTGTGACTTTTGAAAAAATTCTTATAAAACAGCTACCCTGGGTGGTGACATCTTTTATCCTTACTTTCACCATTATAGGTACTGGTGCTTTAACACATAACCTGAAGAAGATCAAGTCTTTGACTCCCTTATTGTGCTTAATGGTACCCCCATGGAACTATTCTGACAATCTAGGTGATAAGTACTGCAGTATTACCTGAAACAAGGTACTCTAGCTCTGGGGTTCTGACCTATAATCCAAGATCTCCTGAAAGAGGGAATCTTTTTCTTTTTTTAATTAAAATTTTTTTTTTTTTAAAGATACTTAGATTACATAAATTTTACACAAAAAATATAGGGATTCCCACATGCCCCACTCCCCACCCATCCCACATCCTCCCACATAAATATCCTTCATTGCTGTGGCACATTCATTGCAATTGATAAACGCATCCTGGGGCTTTGTGATTAAGCATGGACCATAGTTCACATTGTAGTCTACACTCTCTCCCACACAGTTCTGCATGTCATGTGATGATATAAAATGGCCTGTATCTGTCATTGCAGTGTCATTCAGGACAATTCCGAAGTCCCAAAAAAGCCCCGTATTACAACTATTTTTCCCTCTCCCTGCCCCCAGAGCCTCCAGTGGCCACTGCTGCACATCAATGTTGTAATTTCTTCCATTGCTAGAATCACAATATGTCTATAGTAGAATACCAGTAAGTCCACTCTAGTCCATAGTTCTTTCCCCAATCCTGAGAATTCTGGGATGGTGATGTCCACTCCACCTCTAATTGAGAGGGGGCTTATATCCCATGGGGAAGATGGATGGGACTGTCTTACTTGAAGTTGTAGACTCTCTCTGTTCCTTGAGATGGTTGTTGTCCATCATCATCTCCTTGTTAGTTGTCCTGGGTGAGTCCAATGAGCTGTAAGGTAGGTATTGCAACTCCATGGAAGTTCCGGGCCCAGCTGGCACATGGACAGCCCAAAGACTTGAGTCTCTTGGACATACACCTACAAACTCCAATACCAAATGTAGGTCTAAATAACAGGGACAGATGAGTCATGTATAGGTAAGACATAATTGAGTCCAACACTGTGTTGGAGTTTTTGCACAAACTCCAAATTAGGGCCTACTGGCAAGGCACCGAACTCTAGAGCTATCTGCCCTGACCATAGGATCTGGGTATCTTCAGAGCCCTCAGGAACCACACTATTTGGGGTAGTATCCACTTTGGCAGTCTATGAGATCTTGCTGAGATGTGCAAAAGTGTTACCTCTGGGATGACCTCCCAACTCACTTTGAAGTCTCTTAGCCATATAAACTCATTTGTCTTTACCTTTATCCCCTTTTATTCAAGGTCTTTTTCCAGTTGCATTGCTAGTTGGTGCTTGATAGTAATCCCTCAGTGCCAGGGAGGCTCATCCCTGGGAGTCATGTCCCATGCTGGGGGAAAGGTAATGCATTTATATACTGAGTTTGGCTTAGAGAGAGGCCACATTTGAGCAACAAGGAGGCTCTCAGGAGGCAACTCTTAGGTACCCCACAACAATAGACTAAGTTTCAACTTCAAGAGCAAAGCTCTTAAGCATAGCCATCAATATCAAAGGCCCATCAGTGGATCATCCTCCTTCGCCAGTCATTGCCCCTGCACTTGGGGGACTATTGCTGCTCCATTAGAGAATGTGGCAGAGCTCTCTAGGATGGGAATCCAATATTCTCTCGGTTATTATGTGAGTCTCCACACACTGTGACAATGCCCTGTGAACATCTGAACATTTTAATATACCTTATATGTATGCCCAGGTGAACTTCCTCCCATGTATCCCCCATCACTGACACCCCACAGCAATGATCCTCCCCTGCTCCAATTGTAACCCTTCTGTGATCCAAAGCTTCTTAAAAATGAAGCCATTAAAATAGCCAAATACAATTAATAGGAAAATAAAATAAAATGATGTTTAAATATAAGAAATAAAATACATAAAAATTTTTAAAAAACTAAAAATTAAATTAAATTAAAAGATTGGGATATAAAAAATAATGAAAAATATTTAAAAAATTTTTCTGACATTTTGCCTTTCATCACTGTAATATCCTAGTGTCCTGTCTGTACAGTGGCAATTTCTTGCATTTATTGCCCAGTGTCTTACTATTTCTCATTTTGTTTTCAAAGAAATTTTAGGTTACAGTAAAGTCACATACAGAATACAGGGGACTCTCATATACCCAATATCCTCCCCTTGTCCTCCTTCCTGTATTAATTCCTTTTTATATGTGGATGATACCTTTGTTATAACTTATATATAAATAGTGAAACATAGCTACTAAACATGGTCAATGGTTTACATTATGGTTTACATTTTAGACTGTACACTTTTTATAAAATTTGATGATATATAACATGGCTTGTGCCCATCATTGTAAGATCATATAGAACACTTCCATTTCCCACTAAATACCCCCAATTCGATCTATTCTATTCCTCCCTCCCCCTCTCCTTGGGGCCCACGGTGGCCCCCTGGCTTCACTCCTTGGATGACAAGATTCATAGGTACTTGCAGCAACACTGAGGTCTTGACACACTGGTGTGTCCTCCCCTATTAGGAACCAC
>JAQZBX010050653.1:0-19573 GCA_029593785.1 Cabassous unicinctus | reverse complement strand
TCACCAAAACTACCTCTCTAACTAAAAATCAAAGGACAGATGCTTTAATTTAAATTTATCTGATTTACCCCACCTCTGCTAAAAAAAACAAGTCTTTAACTACAGAAAGAAAGCAGCCATTGGGGACTGCCAGGGGTAGTGCATAACAGTAAATTATAGCAAATTAAAATAACACCACTAGAATGTGCAGCAGTTCCAAATATTACCAGTTTGTTACCAAAAATTGATCTTCTTAAAGAAGTCAAGCCAGCCCACATTCACCTTTCTGTAAAATAGCCAAGAATAAACGAAGTTCATATTCAACATTCTGACCTACAGCCCCAATTCTAATTATAATGTTAACCACAAAACCAACACAGTTATTAAAATTACAAGTTAATGTATTGCCCCACAGCCCAAGTAGGAAATAATAATTTCTTTTTACCTATTCCTCAAACTATACAAAATAAAGAATTTAAAGCCATTCTAATCATGCTACTAAAAATCTTAAATGCATAAAAAATAAAAGTTTATTCATTGGATGTCTGCTGGTTAAAAGTCCTATTATTTTTTGTTGGTAGATAATCTACTGTAGTTATGAATTATGTATAACATACTTAAATACTAATCAAAACTTTAATGCACTACATTGCATACTTAAGTAATTTAATAACTTGCATTTACACATAAATATATTTTATTATATGTATATGTAAATCTTAACATTTTTCATATTTCAGGAAAATTAATGGAAACTAAAATAGTAAGCACATCAAGGATGTTTTGTAACAAATTAAAAAAGATAAAGTACATTTCAAAAAGTGTTGTATTCCTCCCTGGAGGAACTGGCCACTCTCCCAAGGACTGATGCATAAACCTTAAAGTATACTGCCCAAGAAGTGTTGTGTTCCTTCTTGGGGAGGCTGGCCCCTTCCTCAGGAATTAGCAAAATACTCACAAGTTGGCATCTATAGTATCAAATTCATTAATCCTAAACACGGTCAACCAAAACTCTAGTATCAGTTGCTAATTCAACACTTCCCAGGTAAAAGCTAAATATTGGTAAGTATATATATATAACTGCTCTATTCATCTTTCTGTGACTTTGTTCAATATTAACTTAATCTTTTAATTGATTGTTATTCATGTTTTCTCACTCTAAATGTCAGTATAAGTTTATTAGACTAAATACACATGTTAACATTTATCTTGTATCTATCCAGGATTCTAGCCAACAATTAGCCAAGTATATCAGTGTATCCCCTGGTTTGGTAAGCATGTGAATATATGTATACATATTATAAAAAATTGGAATATAACAGTTAAACCCCTGTTTATAAACAATCCTTCACTTATTTTATATTCTTTCAATCATTAACAGAAATACATTAACTAAATGTCAATAAAAGGTCCTGTCACAAGAAATGTTCAATACACCCACCATGTGTCAATATTATGTATTTAAGGTTTTATGCCTTACTCATTCTGCCTTCCACAAGCATGTATTTACCCTCATTACAGCCCCCTCAAAAACACTTTTAACACAACTCTATAAACATCTCCAACATTCTCTTACCCATGCAAATAACCCCAAGGGTCAAGAAATAGTAGAAAAAAGCAATCACTTATTAAAATTAATGTTGCAAAAACAAAAAGGGGAATATGGAGGAGAATCTGCTAAAGGCAAACTATCTAAAGCATTGCTTACCTTAAAAATTCTTAATAGACAACAAATTTCTAATACCACAGCAGCAGAAAGACAATGGGAGGTTAATAAAAAGAATGAAAATGAAAAATGCAGACAACCAATATATTGGAAAAATAAAACAACCAATAAATGGGAAAAAGGAGAGGTAAAAATTTGGAACCAAGGTTTTGCTCTTATCATTACAGAAACAGGAGAACAGCAGTGGATCCCCTCCAGAAGAATGAAGCCTATTCTTGATGCTGCTGAAACTTAAACTATGGACATGGTGGTGTCACATAGGATTAATTATAGGTAAAGTATTAGGTCAAAGTGAGATACCATATCATAATTACATTTATTGGGCATACATTACCAGTCCACTTCTATTAGAGCTGTTACCCTGGGCTGATGAGTCTTAACAAATTTATCTTAATCAATCTCACCATTTTCCAGGACCTGTAGACTTACAGCTACTCTTAAAGCCTAAAGAAGAAGGGAAATTTATAGAAAATTTACCTTTACCTTTTATAGACCACTCTCTCTGTATTGGACATGGTCCTGCATGCATGCAACCTCAATATCACAGTGCAGTTTCAACAGAGAAAAATCAACCTCGAATTTATATTTTCATTTTCCTTTTTTTACCATATAAATAAAAAAAGTATGGTAAATCTCACAGGTCCCTCTCAAAACAGACTAGTACATGAAAAATGGCATGTATGTCATAGTTTTACAGAGGTTGTGTTGATTAATGATTCCTATGGAATTGTAAAGGATCTGGCCCTTATAGGAATGCTGAAGCCTGTTAAAAACACAACCATATCTTGGTTCCTTAACAATTCAACCATAACCACTAATGACAGTAATCCTTATTTCTGGAATTTTGGTAATACAGCATTTACTAACAGCTTAATAAATTGGATAAATCAAGGAAGATTTATCCCACAACCATGGGACACTAAACTTAACAAAACCCAAAATTATTTGTGGAAATTATTTTGGGGAACTGACCCAATTTTTGAATGACAAGGCAATAAAACTAATATTACCAGTTTAAAAAGAAAATCAACTCAATTTCTTACAGTATGTGTACAAGATCCTATAGTTTTTATCATTGGAAAAGTAACTTTTGGTGAAAGGAATGTAAGCTGCTCCAATTGCTCCTTATTTACATGTCTTCAGAACTCATATTTGCAGGAAAATCAAACTCTTTTTATAGCAAGAAGTAAAAAAAGGGCTATGGCTTCCAGTTCAGATGACCAGACATTGGCAGCAGTCTCCAGAATCCCAGTTTCTGTGGAATTTCCTTGACCACTATTTAAAAACAACTAAAAGACTGATTGGACTTTTAATAGCAGGAATTTTGGGACTGATTGGCATCATAACCACTGCAGCCATTGCTGACACAGCCCTACATCAAGGAGTCCAGACTCAACAATATGTTAAGGACTGGCATAAAAATGCAAGTGATATGTGGCATAGCCATGCTCACATTGATATGGAACTGAATAATTGTATGAATGATCTTGAAACAACTATTATACATTGGGTAATCAAATCTATAATTTAAACTTGTTAAGAGCTCTTAAATGTGATTGGTATGGAAGTTCCTTTTATATTACTCCTTTGCCTTATAATAACAGTGAGCATGATTGGGAAGAAGTAAAAAATCATTTGATTGGATATAAGCATAATATTTTTTTAGATATTTTAGAATTGCAAAAGGAAGCATTGAGCATGACTCAAAATGAATTGGTGCAGAATTTCTGAATGAATTGTCTGAAAATTTAAATACTGTCAATCCAGTTCACTGGTGGAAACAAAAACAATTCAAATATCATTTTGGATTGCATTAGGAATTATTGTTATATGCATTTTAATTGTTTGTATTTTCAAGGGTAGAATAATGACATATATTCCTAGAAAAAATGAAGAATTATATCAGATAATGCATTTATGTTAAGAAACTTAGCCATGAAAAACTAATTTTACATTATTTGTAGTAGAAAGTAGTATACTAATAACCCCTTGATTTTACTACTAATTATCTGCATAAAAATATACACATAAGGAACGTGAAGAAGTATTTTAAAAATTAAATTGCCTTCCATGTAAAAGCTCAAAAGCTTGACTGGTAGTGAATGATGGGTAAGATTCTCAGAGGAGAACAACCTAAGAAAGGCACAGTCACAAGAGCCTTTGGAAGAAGACAAGTGTGACAGGAGGTCACCTTGTATCATCTTATATAATGGTTCCTATAGTCTTCCCTGAAATAATTAATAAAAAAGGGGGAAATGATGGAATTCAATTAAAGACCATGACAACTGACAGAAAGCAGGCTGTCTTGGTATGTAGGAGACAGGCATCTCTAGTCTCAAGACAACTGAGATAAGATCTGGTAGGAGCCTGGTGGAGAAACATTCTGTGCTTCAAAGAGAGTGTCTGGTATATGTCAGACAATGATTAACAAGGTCTGTTATGTGCAGGAATGTAAAAAGAACTGAACTATTAACCCTAAAAATTTGCTGAATTTAGTAAAGCTTAAACCATCATATAACTATTACCCTTGCACGTGCACACACATATTTTCTTTGTCCTAAAGCTAAATAAAAGCCATGATGTTTTATGCAGCAGCACTTTTGGATGGAGGATCCCCTGACCCCAGCTATCTCTTGTCTCTGTATCATCTTTTCTCATACATGGCACCATCTTCATGGGCCCAGTTCCTGAACATCAACAGGTTTGAGTGAGTGCAGCACTTGATCACCACCATTCTGTCCCTAACCAGGAGCCCTTTTGTTTACTGCACTCCTCAGCAGCTCCTGTTTTGCCCTGAATCTCTGGGTACTTCACTCTTTGTGCCTGGATATACATGGGGTTCTAACTTCCTAGTCTACAGTCTGTTTCCCCTGTGAGAGTACCTGGGCTGCTTGCTGCATCTGGAGAACTTCCAAGATTTGCCTGGGACCCAGTGAGAGGAAGGGAAAGAGGGCCAGGTAGTCCTGGATGGAAGATCCTTACTTCATATTTTTCTCTATCTTCAATCAAGCATTTGTGGAGTCTCTCACCAATCTCTACCAGAGATTTTAAGCAAGGGAAATTTGTCCTTAAACTTGCTGAATATCTGTGGAAATTTTTCAGGTGATGTCTTCTCACTTTGTTGCTTGCATCACCCCTCTAACATTAATTCTTGTTGCTTAGGTTTCATTATTGCCTAAGCTCTAATTTCTCTTAATTCCAGTCCTTTTGGAAGGTTTATATGACATACTAGTTTTTACAAGACTTCTCATTGTCCTTTTCTGTATTTAAAGGGAGCATGATCAATTTTGAAGGAATTTTGGGTCACAGAAGGGTTACAACTATGGCAAGGGAAGATCAATGAGGTGAGGTGCAATGTTGGGGGATACTTGGGAGGAATTTCACATGGACATACATATAAGGAATATAAATATGTTCAAATGTTCATGGGGGCATTGCCACAGTGTGTAGACAATCACACAACAACCAAATGATTATTGAATTCCCATCCTGGGGAGTTCTGCCACATTCTCTATTGGAACAGCAACAATCCCCCAAGTACAGGGGCAATGAATAGTGAAAAAAGATGGTCAATTGATGGACCCTTGATATTGATGACTATGCTTATGAGTCTTTTGCTCTTGAATTTGCAACTTAGCCTAGTGTTGTAGGGTGACTAAGAGTTACCTCCTGAGAGCCTCCTTGTTGCTCAAATGTGGCTTTTATCTAAGCCAAACTCAGCATATAAATGCATTACCTTCCCCCCAGTGAGGGACATAACTCCTGGGGATGAGCCTCCATGGCACCAAGGGATTACTACCAAGCACCAGCTGGTGATACTAGAAAAAGATCTTGAATAATAGGGGGAAAAGGTAAAGACAAATGGGTAAATATGGTTAAGAGACTTCAAAGTGAGTTGGTAGGTCATCAGAGAGGTAATGCTTATGCACATCTCAGCAGGATCTCATAGATGGCCAAAGTAGATAGTACCCCAATTTGTGGGACTCCAGAGGGCTCTGGAGATACCCAGATAAGGTCATGGCAGATAGCTCCAGAATTTGGTGTCTTACCAGTGGTTCCTACTTTGTAGTTTGTGTTCCCAAGTATGACAGACTTGGACTCAGATATGACTTCTCTACACATGCCTCTTCTGATCATTTTATTTGAACCTATTGTTGGTACTGGAGTTGGTAGATGTACATCCAAGAGACTTTAATATCTGGGCTGTCCATGTGCCAGCTGGACCCTGACCTGAACAAGAAGGTGAGTATGGACAACCACTACACCAAGGAACCAAGAGACTCTACAACTGCAAGCAAGAAAGCCCATCCATCAGCAATTAGGGATCAAAGCCCCCTCTCAATTAGAGGTGGAGTGGGCATCACCATCCCAGAATCCTCAGGATTTGGTAATAAAATATGGACTAGAGTAGATTTACTGGTACTCTACTATACACTTATTGTGATTCTAGCAATGGAAGAAATTATATCACTGATGTGGAGGCAGTGGCCACTGAAGATGCTATAGTCAGGGAGAGGGAAAAAGAGGTGCAACATCAGGGAATTTTCAGGACTTGGATTTGACCTGGGTGACATTGCAATGACAGATACAGGTCATTATATATCTTGCCATAACCTACAGAAATGAGTGGGAAAGACTGTAAACTACAATGTAAACTATAATCCATATTTAGTGGCAGTGCTCCAAAATGTGTTCATCAATTAAAATGAATGTACCATGCAAATGAAAGAAATTGTTAATATGGAGAAAAGTGGGAGGTGTGGAGAGTGGGGCATATGGGAATCCCATATATTTTTTATGTAACATTTTATGTAATCTAAGTATCTTTTAAAAATAGATTAAAATGTATTTCAAAAAATAAAGGGAGCATGACTCATCATCATGTTTATGAGGATTCCATACATATGAGATCCTTCAATAATATCTGTCCTCAAGAAAATGGATTTTCTATTCTTCTCCCTACTCATAAGAATTGGAGGCTAGATTGAGGGCAGATACTCTCCTGGGTCCCATTAATGACAAATTATCCTACAGTCCCAGCATCTATTATGAGACCATTTGTTATGGGACCCATTCAAACCTAAATTTCCACCACCTAGAAATGTTCCACCTTTTCCAGGATATAAGGGATGGATGATTAATCTTCCCCCACCAATTTCCTTTAATAAACTGAAATTATTTCTACAGGGCCATTTGCTTTGAGGTGTGGAACACCAAGAATGAAAATAAGCAACTCCACTTGGTAAATGATAATCACATTAGAAAATGATGAGGGAGCAAAACCCCTATCCCACAGTGATGAAACAAGACAAACCCTCCTTGGTAAAAATTCATGCTAGGATTGGGAGGAAGAGCATAAAACAAGAAAATTCTATTGGGTGCAGGTGCACACCATTCTGTTGAATCTTGGTTTTGTTGTTATTGGTACAGTTGCTTTCATTGTTTTACAATCCAGAGGATCAAACACACCAAATAAGCTTTTCTTTCAACCAACCATGGCAGATACTGAAGCCCACATGTGATCAAATTTGGCTAATACAAGCCCTGCAGCCAAAGATCTAGCTGAATTGTTTATCACCAACTGAACCAACAACTGAGGCAAATGATCCATAGTAATTGGATAAATTGGAGGAGCTCACTACAGGCTAATGCTGGAGCTCCCACCTCAGTTACAAATATTTAATTACTCAATCTCAAGTTTTATTAGCAACATGCGCCCAAATCAGGTCATATGATTTAAAACCTATTTGGAACAGAATCCCTATCATCACCTATCTGAGCAAAACCTTGGACTCTTGGGAGCTTTTAGATTCAGCTACCATGAAATGGGCTTTAATTATGCTAATAAGGTCCTGGCACTTTGGTCAAATTACAGAAGTATCATCCTTGCTAGCAGTGTACCCACAAAGCCCCTTGATTTAAAGGATATTTCCAAGTCAGTCTCTGACCTAGTGTTGCCTTCAAATTCTACATGCAGCTCAGCCTCATTTTAATGCTATAGAGCTCCAAAAACATGACCCTCTTCAATCCAAGAGGTTCTCCATCTTGGAAGGATATCCCTGCCTTACATCCCAGATGACATCAACCCAGCTCAGGGGCTCACTACTAAAAATGACATCACCTCAGACAACAGTTCCCCAGCCCAAGAGTTAACAGTTGGAGATCACTCACCCCTGCACCCTAAACAATTGTCAGGAGTCCCAACTACACCTGAGCTGGGAAACTCTCACCACCCATGAAAGACCCCAGACACTCTCTTTTTTCAGGGAGTAATCATGGTGTCAAGTCCTGTTTTAAAGCAAGAGACCCACAAGAGTGAGTGATTTTCTAGACAGTGCAGTTTGCTTGCCCTGTGACTAGATTTTCTTGGTGATACTTGTAAAATTTTAATTTAATTTATGCCCTTCATGATTGTAATACTAATATTTTTTTACCATGTTAACTGCTTGTGGGACCCAGCCCAATAACTGCAGTGCCTCCAAGATTATGGTTCCCACTATTATCACCTCTCATGTAATGGATGGCCTTACTGAAGTACCCATTTTATGTTTTCTCTTAGGTAAAACAGGAGAATTCTGCTGGCATCCTAATATGTTATTTGTTCCTCTCCGATCACTTTCCTGCCCCCTTTGTCATTATTCATCACCCATATTCTCTCCTCAGTCTCCCCTACCACAACAATGCCTGCCTCTCTAGACTTCCAAAATATTACATGGCAAATTAAGTGAAACCCAACACTCCAGCCCCTTGGATATTTACAAAGATGTTTAATCTATTCATACATTAACTGCATTAGTCTCTCATGTATTGACTAACAATAACTGCTGGATTTTTAGTTGCCCACTTCCAAACCTTTATCCAGCTCATATCTTGCACAGAGTTGGAAAATATTGGGAAATTAAAACCTCTTCCAAACTGCCACTTCCCCTGTCTCTGTGTTGCCTGCCCCTCATGGCCACTGGTGATTGTTCTCATGTTTCTTCCACATGTAGCACCTATGAGTGACCTAATGGACAATACCACACACTCACTCTATGCACACAGAAGCCACTGTCTTCCCCAGTTCTCTTCTTTAGTAATTCTCAGTTACCTAAGGTGAAGTACAATTTTCCAATCTAAAGATAATGCCTTAGAAATGTAATTGTAATCCAAAAACCAAGGGAGCTAATCTGTACTTCTTTGCTCTTCCACTACACCTGTCACAAACAGGTATTCTGGCTTCCTTTGGCCTGCCCAGTTATGTAAATGTTACTTATTCTTCCCTGACCCATCCAAACATTATTAAGATCCCACAGTCATACCTATAATACTGGTCTTTGCAAGCCATTTAAGACTTGCTGGAATGGCTGCAGGGGCCATTGCTGTAACCCAGCTATTACGAATCACTGACATTTAATTAGGGATTCTACAACTCTCATATTTCACATTTCCAAAAGATAACAAATACTAGGTCTGCTTAATCAAGGGCAGATAACCCTTGCAAAAGTGACTTTTGAAAATAGATTCACTCTCGATTAAGTATGAGATAATCAAAGAGGTTTTTGTAATGTTAATACTTATTGTATGTGGATTAATAGCTTTGGACAAGAGGCCAATCTAACTATAAGCCTGCACCATGAAATCATCACCATAGAAAGCATAAACCATACCTTTAGTACACTCCATAATTCAACCAAAATATTAATAGATACCCCTGCCATACCTGATATTTTATTCCTCAACTGGGAGAAAAAAACAACTGGGGAGTCCTTCTACAAGTCAGCCTTCAGGGACTTCTCATGTTTCAACTTGGTTTCTTCCTTTGACTATTATAATAAAATATCTTCTATGCCATTTAGATCAGTTTATAACTTACTTTTTGGAAGTCTCCTATTTAGGCCACTCAAATATCCCAAGTAATCAAGCTCAAAACTGAGGCAAAGAATCAGGTTTTACCTGTAACATAGTTTCTTTGAAATGCTGTTTGACTCAGTTTTGAGGTCCTGGATAGAGGCCTGCCAGTTCTTCCTCTTGAGCAGCTAATTAAGTCCAAGCACCACAACCTGTCTTATCAGGCTTTCATACACTGACACCTCTATGCACCCACCCTAATCTCCTCAGGACAAGCTACCAAATAACTAAGTATAGCCCCTGTGTCCCAGAGCCCAAAGATTTATTAATATTAGCCAATACAGAGAGCCCTTAAATCCTGGCTAACCCTACCTTGCCTGCTATACTTAGCTGCCTCCCATGGCTCCAGTTTGTGGTTATCCTTTCCTTAGCTTCCCTGTGTGTCCTGTGAGGCAGCCTTCCCTTGTGTAGAGCTATATGTAATAAGGATTTCTGCTTTTCAGACTTCCAAATGTTTTTGTATTGCTATAATCATTCCTAATATCTCATAATTTTAAACATGCCCATATGGGGCATAGCTCTATGGGAATCACCATGGGAATTTTAGGCATTCATTAAAATGATATACATCAATGCCCTTCAGGAAAAACTTATAGGATAGGAAGCTGATTGAAACCCATAAGTAGATATCCTGTGTGCTCACTTCAAGTGTCTACCTGGGCCCATGAAATGAATGGACATTGGTGTTTATGGCATGCAGAGATGGGCTGAGTTTAGACATAATTCTCTTGCACCTTCTGAAGCACACAGTGCCAAGAACTGTTCTATCTACTAACAAGATAGAAACTGAAGATGGCTATAAGGAAGACTCTCTGGGGGAAGACTTCACACATTGTTGACAAATAAAAGTGATACCAGTAAACTCTGGAGTCAAGAAGTGTATCTTTGCAGGAACAGACAATTATTATGGACTGGGCTCTGCTTCTCCTGTGCTAGATGCAAATGCTCAAAATACTACTTTGTCCTTGGCACTGGATGGGTTAATCATGAAAAGTCTTGATGGAGATCTCTTTGACTTTATTTTGCTTGACATTCATAGATGGTGCCACCATTCTATTCTATCTATCTATCATTTACCTTCTGATGATTGTAGGAAGGTTGAATACTTTTTAAAAATAATCTTTTCATTTTTAAAAGATACTTTGATTACATAAATATTACACAAAAAATATAGGGATTCCCATATGCCCCACACACACACCTCCCACACCTTCCCACATAAACATCCTTCATTAGTGTGGCACATTCAATGCAATTGATAAATGCATCCTGGGGCTTTGTCATTAAGCATGGACCACAGTTCACATTGTAGTCTACACTCTCTCCCACACAGTTCTACATGTTATGTGATGACATAAAATAGCCTGTATCTGTCATTGCAATGTCATTCAGGATGAGTCCCAAGTCCTGAAAAAGCCCCTGTATTACAACTATTTTCCCCTCTCCCTGCTCCCAGAGCCTACAGTGGCTACTGGCTCAACATTAATATTGTCATTTTCTCCTTTTCAAGAATCACAGTATGTCTATAGTGGAATATCTGTAGGTCCATTCTAGTCCACAGCATTCTGGGAAGGTAAAGTCTACTCCACCTCTAATTGACAGGGAGCTTATATCCCATGGGGGAGATGGGTGGGTCTCTCTTGCTTGCAGTTGCAGAGTCTCTCTGTTCCTTGGACTGGGAGTTCAATATTCTTTCAGTTATTGTGTGAGTCTCTACCCACTATGACAATGCCCCATGAACATTTGAACATACCTTATATGTATGCTCAGGTGAATTTCCTCCCAAGAATCCCCTATCACTGACACACTACAACAATGATCCTCCCCTGCCTCAGTTTTAACCCTTCTGTGATACAAAGCTTCTTCACAAATGAAGCCAATAAAATAGCCAAATACATTATTAATAATTAATAGGAAAATGAAATAATAATGTCTAAATATATGAAATAAAATACATAAAATTTAAAAAAAACTAAAACTAAAATAAAATCAAAAGATTGAGATATTAAAACATAATGAAAAATATTTTTTAAAAATTTTTGACATTTTGCCTTTCATCACTGTAATATTTGGTGTCCTGACTGTACAGTGGCACTTTCTTCCATTTCTTCCCCAATGTCTTACTATTTTTCATTTTGTTTTCAAAGAAGTTTTAGATCACAGTAAAGTCACATACAGAATTCAGGGAACTCTCATACACCCAGCATCCTCCCCTTTTCCTCCTTCACATATCAATACCTTTTTACATGTGTTTAGTACCTTTGTTATAATGGATATACAGATAATGAAACATAGCTACTAAACATGGTCAAAAGTTTACATTATGGTTTACATTTTAGATCATACAATTTTATAAATTTTGATGATATTTAACATGACCTCTGTCCATCTTTCTAAGATCCTGTAGAACACTTCAACTGCCCACTTAATAACCCCTGTTTCAACTATTCTATTACCCCCTCTCCCTTCTCTAAGGGTCCATGGAGACACCCTGGCTTCACTCCTTGGATGACAAGATTCATAGTTACATGCAACAACACTAAGGTCTTGACACATTGGTTTGTACTTCCCTATTAGGAACCATCCATGCTCTTGAGAGACTCCCTCCTCTCTATTTGTGAAGAAATTAGTCATCCCGAGGATAAGAGTCCAACTCCTTCCTGTTCTTTATGTGAGTCTCCACCCACTGATAGAACACAATAGTACAAAATGATCACTCACACACTCCTCAGAAGCCTGCTCCAGGTGCTCCCTGTCCTGAATGTCCCCCCATACAACACCCAAATCAAGTAACCCTTCCTTGTCATATTGCCATAAGAGCATTTCCAACACTGTACTTTCAAACACATACCTGCAAATCCCCAGTGATCACCTGGTCCCTCTCCCAACCCTCCCCTATTTCCCTGGACCTTCCAACCCACCCTCCCCAATCTACCCACGTGTCAAACCTGTACCATCTAACCCAATAATATAATTACCCTCCTGTCATATCCCTTCAATATACAACTATACATTTTCACCTTACCATAGGTTATGTCCATAACAGTGTTAGCTAACAACCTGCTTCTCCCTTTCTATTTCCTGTAAACCTATCTTCCAGACAACAGCTGTCTGAGTCTGCTCAATTTGCTTAATTCATATAAGTGAGGTAATGTACTGTTCATCCTTCAATGCTTGGCTGGCTTCACTTAACATAAGGTCCTCAAGATTCATCCATTCTGTCCCATGAGTTAGCACTGGATTCCTTCTTACATCTGAGCAATATTCCATTGTACATATGTACCACATTTTGTTTATCCATTCATCTGATGATAGACACCTGGTTGATTACAACTTTTGACAACAATGAATGATGCCACTATAAACATTGGTGTGCATATTTTGGTTCAAATCTTTGATTTCAATTCTTCTGGGTATATACCCAGCAGTGGAATTGCTGGATCATATGGCACTTTATACTTAGTTTTTTTGAGGAACTGCCAAACTGTCCTTCACAGTGGCTGGACCATTCTTCATTCCAAACAGCAGTGGAACCACATTCTCTGCAACACTTATGTTCCTCTGTTTTTTAATAGCTGACAGTCTAATGTGTGTAAGATGGTATCTCATTGTTGTTTTGATTTGCATTTCCCTAATAGCTAATGATGTTGAGCATCTTTTCATGTACTTTTTAGCCATTTGCATTCCTTCCATGGAGAATTGTCTTTTCAGGTCCCTTGCCCATTTTTAAAATGGGTTGTTTGTCTTTTTATTTTCAATGTGTAGGATTTCTTTATATAGGCTGGATGTTAGGCTCCTATCAGATATATGGTTGCCAAATATTGTTTCCCATTTTGCAGGCTACCTTCTTACTATCTTGATAACATCTGTTGAGGTGCAAAAGTTTTATAATTTTGAGGAGATCCCATTTATCTATTTTTTCCTTTGCTGCATGTGCTTTGGGTGTGAGGTTCATGAAACCATGTCCTATTACAAGGTCCTGTTGATGCTTCCCTACATTATCTTCCAAGGTCTTGATGATCTTGGTTCTTATATTTAGATCTTTGATCCATCTTGCATTGATTTTTGTATAGGGTGTGAGATGATGGTCCTCTCATTCTTTCAGATATGGATATCCAGTACCCCAATCACCATTTATTGAAGAGGTCTTTCTCTCCCAGCTGAGTGGGTTTAGTGGCCTTGTTGAATATCAGATGACTGTATATTTGAAGATCTATATCAGAACTATCAATTTGGTTCCACTGTTCAGTATGTCTATCTTGGTGCCAATACCATGCAGTTTTGATCACTGTAGCTTTGTAGTATGTTTAAAGCCAGGTAGTGTCATACCTCCAATTTCATTTTTCTTTTTCAATATGTCTTTGGCTATTCAGGGCCTCTTACCATTCCAAATAAATTTTGTGGCTAGCTTTTCCAATTCATTAAAAAATGCATTGTTGATTTTTATTGAGATTGCATTAAACCTGTATAGTAGTTTGTGTAGGATAGATATGTTAATGATGTTTAGTCTTCCTATCCATGAACAGGGAAAATTCTTCCATTTATTTAAGTTTTCTTGGATTTCCTTTAACAGTGTTGTGTAGTTTTCTGTATATCAGTCCTTTACATCTATAGTTAAATTTCTTCTTAAGTATTTGATTCTTTTAGTTACTATTGTAAATGGTTTTTTTTTTCTTGATTTCCTCCTCAGATTGCTGGGTGTTGGTGTACATAAATGCTGCTGATTTTTGAGCTTTGATTTTATAGCCTGCAACTATTGAACTCATTTATAAATTCTAGCAGCTTTGTTTTAGATTTCTCTTGGTTTTCTATGTGTAGGATCAAGTCATCTGCAAATAGTGAAATTTTCACTTCTTCCTTTCCAATTTGGATGCTTTTTATATCTTTTCTTGCCTCAGTGCTCAAGTAAGTACTTTTAAGACAATGGTAAATAGGAGCAGTGACAGTGGGCATATTTGTCTTGTTCCTGAGCTGCAGGAAAAAGTTTTAGGATTTAAACTTTGAAGATGATTTTAACTGTGGGTTTTTCATATATACCCTTTGTCGCGTTTAGAAAGTTTCCTTCTATTCTTATCTTATGCAGTGTTTTTATCAGGAAAGATTGCTGTATATTGTCAAATAGTTTTCTACAACTATAGAGATGATCATGTGATTTTTTCTTTTGATTGTTTATGTGGTGCATTACATTGGTTGATTTTCTTATGTTGAACCATCTTGCATACCTGGGATGAAACCCATATGGTTATGGTGTATAATTCATTTAATGTGTTGTTGAATGTGATTAGCAAGTATTTTGTTGAGGATTTTAGCATCTAAGTTCATTAGAGAGCTTGGTCTATAATTTTCCTTTCTTGTGGCATCTTTGTTTAGCTTTGGTGTTAGGATAATTTTGGCATCATAGAATGAGTTAGGCAATGTTCTTTCTAGTTCTATTTTTTGGAAGAGTTTAAGCAGGATTGCTGTTCATTCTTTCTGGAATGTTTGGAGAAGTGGCCTGTGAATCTGCCTGGTCCTGGGTTATTTTTAGTTGGCAGATTTTTGATCATTGAGTCTATCTATTTACTTGTAATTGGCTTGTGGTGTTCATCAATTTCTTCTGTCATCAACGTAGGCTGCTTGTGAGTTTCTAGGAATTGGTCCATTTCCTCTAAATTATCCTTCTTGTTGGCATATAGTTTTTCAAAGTATCCTCTTATGATACTCTATTTCTGTGGGGTCTGTGGTGGTATACTCTTCCTCACTTCTTATTTTGTGTATTTGCATCTTCTCTTTTATTTATTTGTAAGTCTGGCTAAGGGCTTGTCAATTTTATTGATCTTCTCAAAGAACCAGCTTTGGCTTTATTTTTTCTAGTGCTTTCTGATTTTCTATTTTCTATTTTCATTTTCTATTTCTCTAATCTTTGTTATTTCTTCTTTTCTACTTCCTTTGGCATTAGTTTGTTGTTTTTCCAATTCCTCCAGTGTGCAGTTAGGTCTTCAATTTTAGCTCTTTCTTCTTTTATGATATATGCATTTATGGCTATGAATTTCCCTCTCAGTACAGCTTTTGCAGCATCCCATAGCTTTTACTATGTTTTGTGGTCATTTTCATTTGTTCCAAGGTAGTTAATGATTTCTTTTTAGATTTCCTCCTTTACCCACTGTTTGCCTAAGAATGTGTTGTTTAACTTCCATACCTGTGTGCCTAATCTGGTTCTCTGGCCCTTACTGCTTTCCAATTTCATTCTAAAAATGAATGAATTATTCATTCTTTCTGAATTATTTGTGATTTTTTTTCTCTGGCCTAGCAAATGGTCTATTTTAGAGTATGATCCATGTGCAGCTGAGAAGAATGTATATCCCACTGTATTTGGGTGTAGTGTTCTGTACATGTCTATTAGATCCAGATCCTCTAATGTATAATCAATGTCATTATCTCTTGATTGATTCTTTGTTGAGATGCACTGTCTAATGATGATAATGGTGTTTAAAGTCCTCCATTATAATTGTAGAGGCATTTATTTCTCCACTTAGTTTTCCCACTGTTTGCTTAATGTGTTTTGAGGAGCCCTTGTTAGGTGCATAAATGTTAATGATTGTTCATTCTCTTGAAAGATTACCACTTTCACTAATGTATAGTGACCATCTTTGTCTCTCTTGCCCTTTTTTAGTTATTGTTTGGCTGTAAGAATGTTTTCCAGCCATTCACTTTCAGCTTCCTTGAATTCCTGGGTCAAAGGTGGGTTTCTTGTAGACACCTTATAAATGGGTCATATTTCCTTTTCCATTCTGCCAATTTCTGTCTCTTGACTGGGGAGTTTAATCCATTAATATTCATTGTTATTACTCTCAAAGAAGTACTTACATTAGCCATATTTTTTTTGGGTTTATGTATGTCATATGTTGTTTTTACTTCTCTTTTTGCCTTTTTAGTTGCTCTTACACTCCCTCCAACTCTCTCTCTCCTGTTTTTTCTTTCAACCTGCAGAACTCCCTTTAGTATTTCTTATGAGGTAGGTTTCTTATTGGCATATTCTCTTAATTTCTGTTTATCTGTGAATATTTTGAACTCTCCATCATTTTTGAATACCAGCTTTGCTGGATAGAGAATTCTTGGCTGGAAGATTTTTCCTTTTAGTACCTTAACTATGTCATTCCACTGCCTTCTTGCCTCCACAGTTTCAGATGAGACATCAGCACTTGATCTTATTGAGATTCCCTTGTATGTGATAGTTCTCTATTCTTTTCCTGCTTTCAATATTTCTCTTTGTCTTGAACCTTGGACAGTTTGATGAGTGTATGTCTTGGAGTAGACCTTTTGGGATTTATACTATTTGGTGTATGCTGTGTTTCCTGGACTTGTACATCCATCTTCCTCAATAGGGTTGGGATGTTTTCAGTCATTATTTTCTCAAACACTTCTTCTGTCCCCTTTCCCTTCTCTTCTTCCTCTGGGATGCCTATAGTGCATATGTTTATACATTTTGTGTTGTCATTCAGATCCCTAAGTCCCTGCTGGATTTTTCTCTTTTTGTCTATCTGTTCTACAATCTGTTTGATTTCAGATGTACTGTCTTCCACATCACTAATTCTTTCCTCCACCTGTTCAAATCTACTGTTATGTGCTTCCAGTGTCTTTTTGATTTCTTGGATTGTGCCATTCATCACCACCATATCTGTTATCTTTTTATGTATGTTTACAATTCTTCAGTATGTTCTCCCAGTGTCTTCTTAATATCCTTAATCTCTTCCTTCACTTCATTAAGTGGGTCCATGATATTTGTTTGTAATCTTTTAAATAACTTGTACTTCTCAGTAGAAATAGCCAACCAATTAAGTTTCTTTAAAATTTCTTTAGAGCAATCTTCCATTGCATTCTAATCTAATATTTCTAATAATGAGTTTTCATGTCTGTAAATTCTTTTTCCTGGCAGATATTTTATTTACAAGGATTCTAGCACATTCAAAGAAGTTAAAGTGGAATCATTTATGATTAGTAATTAAATAGCTAAAATATAATATAATTTAACAGTTATAATTCTAATGATAAAAGTTTTCAAATTTATTTAATTGATTTATATGTATTTTCTTGAGGCATTACTTTGGAAAGGATACTTGGCAAGACAATTACTAAGCTATTTAAAGGAGTTTTTAAGCTATTACATCAGCATTTATTCATCAATAATAACAACAGAAAAACTTAATGCTAAACACCTCCATAAATGCATTTAACCATGTCTTGTTGGTGTTTGAAATGCATGAGGGAGCGTTTCATGTGAAAAGTCCTCCTAGGAATTCATCCACACATGGTATGCACAGAGAAAATACCTAAAAGAGTTAAACCCAACCATTTGGAAGAACTTTTATTTCTTGTTTGGTATGCATCTATGTATGTGCTTGTATGTATGCATGCCTTTATGTATGTACATGTTTAGAGACAATTCTGTGACAATTCAATTTATAATGGATAAAAAAAATTAAATAGCATACTGACCTTTTCAAATTATGGAAAAGGCCTAAATGTCTCTCATCACACTGAATGCCTCATCTCCAGACCATACTTCCACCTCAGTCAGCTGATTCCACAAGGCTGGCTTTAGGCCAGTGAGGCTAGTGGGGAACAAATTCACTGTAAGATAGATTTTTTTCATTTAAACATTCACACTAACACAGATATATACCTATATCTCTGGTTCATATAGAAATAAGTTACATTTTAATATTATTATATATATATGTTATACTTAAAGGATTATTTATCACTCTACTCATTGCCAATTCCTAAGATACAATGGCACATGCTTTTAATTTTACAATCTTATCATAATTTCTTTCTCCACTCCTCATTGTCCTTACCCACTCCACCCTTTCTCCCTTGGGCCCATGGAAAATGCTATTTTCAGTCTACAGAATCCTACTTATTCTGTGCCTTTTCCCCAGTTGTGTATCTTCTGCACTGGGTTTCCTGTTGTGGCCAGCAGGTCTCTGTATCCCAAATCCTCTGAGATCCTCAGACATCAGTATCCCATTTCACAGCCCTGATCACCTCCTTGGGCACCAAGTTACAAGGTGTCAGCACTATCTGGTGGCCATAGGACCACATGGCATGTCAGTGTCAGTGATAAGGGTGATGACAGAAAAGGCAAACAACTTTAAGATGCGTTTGGTTCTTGGGAGATATTTTGTTTAAAGGGATTTCTGATGAGGGGTAAGCAAATTATGAAGGTTTTGTACACCTTTTAATGAAATAAACAACTGGTATTATTTTATTAATGGATATAATAAACCCATAGAGGAATTTCTAAAACAGATAGTCAAGGAAGTAGCTATGAATTGGTTTGATTTAACAATGGACCTCTCCATCTTTAAATTTTCAAAACTAATAACAAGGATACCAGAAGAAAAATAAAACCCCTTACTCTGTTAATATTTTATATTTGGTCAGCCATTTTACTTAGAAGGAATTCAATGAGAAATCCACAGTTATAATAGCTTGGACATAGTTTTTAAACACATAACCCTCTATGATTAAGATAAGAATTTACTGTTGAAATAACCAGGCCCAAATACTTTACACTGAATTTATTTCTTGCTATGGTTTCCATTTCACAAGATTGCTGTGCATGAATAAATACTTAACTGATATGTGAAATTCCTTTTAATGAAATAAATTTCTGGTGTTATCTTACAAATGAAAATATAACAATAATAATTACAATCTTTCAAGTCCTGCCTGTCAGAACATATTTTGTTTTGTGAGACTTGTAAAAGAGTCAGCTGACATTGAGATCTTATTTAAGCTAATCCCTAGCCATGTTTTAATTTAATAATGATAGTAAGATATAAAATCATAATAAATCCCCTTAGTTTCAAATATAATCCAGAGTTTGGGCAAGAAAGGGAAGTAAAATTAAATATAGAAAGATTTCCATGAAATCTTCAATTAGTTATGATAGCTTTCATGTTTATATCCCCATAAATGATACTCCTGAGTCTT
>JAQZBX010050652.1:0-19612 GCA_029593785.1 Cabassous unicinctus | reverse complement strand
TAAAATAAATGAATGAATGACAAAGCAGTGCTAACTTCACAAAATTCCATCCAAGCCTCCATTGTCAGCCCTCGCTTTTATGATATCACCTGTCTCACTTCCACTCACCTGACCACACACCTTTACTCTTCTATATTCCCTCACATGTCTTAGGAATTTTGTTCCAGTCTAGTTTAGTGACTCCAAAAGTGATCAGCAGAACTCTCACCTACACCTTTCTCCAACATATTCTTTAAAATCATTGTAATTTATATTTTAAAAAATCACACTTCACTATGTTCAGCATAGTGGGCTAAACACGATGGAAATGCAAAGAAAACAACAAAAGTCCTGGCTGGATGAGCCTTTGGTCTTGTTGAGGAGGTGGAAAATTTAACTATCAAACAAAGCAACAATGATATGTAAATAGAAGAGTGGCAAATAGGAGGAAGAGGTCGATGTGGGGAAAGGGGTAGTTTGTCAGAAAAAGCTTTAGGGAAGAAACAATCGCTGAGCTCGACCTTGAAAGAGAACTTGAGTTTATTGGGAATGGGGAAACCATTTCAGTCCCAGGTGAGGGTAAGCTTCAGTACGTTAGGCGGTAAGTCCAGCAGTGGGCCTGAGACCATGGGTATGAGTATAAGCAAAGCAAGGCACAAGGAAGCGATGTCTACTTTTCATTCTGCACCCATAGGACTTTGGTGCATTCTTGTTCACAGATTCATAGACAGTAAACGTAGACACTAAATGATTTTGTGGTCACAATTCACTGTGGCTTGAGGGTGTTTATAAGATTCCTTTGAAAATTCTTTTTAAATCTTGATGTGTATGAACAGACCATAGGAAGATATGGCAATCATGGGATGTGACAGCTCTGGTGGAAGTGCAGATAGAACCAGGGCAAGGAGAGAAGGGGGTTCTTTCTGATCATCTGAATTCACTGCCTCTTCTCTCCTCTCTCTATTACATTATATAAAACATGTGCTTAGCTTCACTTCATACTCTGAATTTTTTATTTGTTTTCTCCTCTGACAAATCATGACTCTGTCCAATTTGTCAGACAGTCCTGTTGAAAATCTCTGTCACTCAATCCTGTAACCCCTACAGGGAGTTAGTTCTAAATCTTAATACTCATCGGTAGAAAAAGTCTCTGCTAAGTTCTTACGTTTGCTGATTCTTAAATTTTTTAACCCTCAGTTTTGTTTTTGTCCCCATTCAGATCATATTAATTAAGTTCCAATATACAAATAGGTTTCAGAAAATCTATTAGGTGATCATGATCAGCTGCCAAATTTCTATTAGCCTTCCCTTCACTTGTCAGGATCACAGAAGTAGTAGATAGAATATTCACTGAAGTAATTGAAATCCTGAAAATGAGCCCATTAGGAAGCTCTCAGGTGCAAAGGCCAGAAAGATCTGGGGTCAAATTCTCTTATCAGTTGGGGGACATTGGGCAAGTGATTTAACCTTTGTTAGTCTGTTTCATGGGCTTTAAGATGGAGATGATTTGAGAACCTAGAAGAGTCCCTGAAATCATCCTTCCATTTAACCAAGTGTTTATTGCACATAGCTCTGGGCTTTGGAGCTCCAGATAAAAGACAAAGCTCCCTGCCCTGCCCTTATGGTGTTTATGTTCCCATGCTAATAATGGAAACAGAAAATAAACATAAGTAAATTAAATAGTCCATTAGCTGGCGACAACTGTTATGGAGAAAAAGAAAGAAAGGGAGAGAGGGAGAGTGTTGAGATGATGCTAAGGACAGTGCATGGTATAGTAGAACTCAATAAACACTTTTAGTTTTAGTATTATTAATTATCATTTTATTTTTATTATTACTGCAAATGCCAAATTTCTTTCCCCATCTCCTGTGTTTGAACCAGTGCTAATTTTCACAGCTGGTCCAATAGAGACTACAAGGTGCCCTCAATAAAATTAGTCAAGTCCTAAGAGCCATTACACATTTGTAAACCAGAACCAGTTTGGCCTGCTTCCTTTCCCTCTAAATTAAATATCTGTTTAATTTTAAAATGAAAACTTAATTTAAAAATTCTTCTGAGAATTGTAGTTCGAATCATATGAATTTGCTCATATTCTACCATTTTTGACCAACAAAAAATGCCACTTCTGGTGGTTCAATCTCATACTTCACCAGTATTATAGGTTAAAGATTTTTGCTGATTAACTCTCCTCTCCCTGGGATCCTTCTCACAAAACCACACATACCACTTTTTTCTGTGCACCAAATGTACCCATGTGTGCACACACAGACACACACAAAGCCTCCCCTCTCCTCAGCTCTGATCACCCTTTCTCCCCACCCCCAACAAAAGTGACAGTATATATTAAATTATGCTATATTATTTCTATATGGATATTTTGTTCTGAAATTATTTCCCTATAATTTGCTGTGCTCATATTCCATCCAGTGCTATCCTTCCTTCTCCCCACCAGTCTCATTCAAAACTCTAAGATCCCCCACAACCCAGTTGAAGACTCTTCTGTCTAACATCTCTTACAAGTTCCAGATCAAAGCAGAGACTCACTCTTCTCCTGTAGATTTGCTGACAACCTTCTCTGGATTTCTAGTTTATTTCCACCTACTGTCAAACAACCTGAGCTAAGGCAGGATATGATGGAGATGTGGGTTTGAAAGAGGCCTGTTTCACTTCCACACCCCCAAAAAGGCATAGCCAAGATACCCCTACCTATACAGAGGAGAATTTCAGCTGATTTGTTAGACGCATTACATTATACACAACCAGTGTTTTGAAGCAAATGGGGCTATCAAACTGAATTAATAGTTTTCCTCTTAGAATTGTTCCTGCTCCAGCTCCTAAAAAAAGATTTAAGAAAGGATTATTTGATTGACTTGTCCCATTGTAAAGTATGCACCTGCTGTGAAATGAAACCACCAAGAAAAAAAAAAAAAGTTGAATAATTTAACTTTTTTATTTGTAAAGATAATCAGGGTTTTTCTGATTACATCTTAACTTCATAAATGTTAAATAACCTATCAGCATCTAGTTGTTGTAAATTATGAAAAGGAGCATTGCAAGGAATATTAACCAACGAAATCCTTGTTCTT
The DNA here is from genome assembly GCA_029593785.1 of Cabassous unicinctus. Taxonomy (NCBI): domain Eukaryota; kingdom Metazoa; phylum Chordata; class Mammalia; order Cingulata; family Chlamyphoridae; genus Cabassous; species Cabassous unicinctus. The sequence goes on along the minus strand of JAQZBX010050652.1, from coordinate 16,547 downwards.
TAGTGAACAAGAAAATGTGTTATGGCAGCTTGTCATTGTGCGACTGGTAACTTTGACACCAAATAACAAAACTGCCATTTGCACTTAGGGTAAATTGGTTCACTTGAGCTTCCGCTGCTCCTCTTGCTCTGACATAAATTTATGAACTCGGGAACTAACCAAGCTGCATGGCTTCCCAGCTGACTTGAACAAATATGCCCATTTCATTTCATTTAGTCATCAGAGTACCAGGGGGCTCGGTAGTTTCAGACTCATTGCAGATGGTGTAGGGTTTGCAGGAACACGGGAGACTTTCATGTCACAGTCCCATAAATTATGACAGTGGAAGGGGTCCTCTTTCCTAAATGCACATCAGTGTATGACATGTTCACAGCTGAAAGGAGCATTTTCTGTTTCAGCACCTCATAGGTATATGTAAAGGGCATTCCTTCCTATTAACCAAGACATGAAAAATACATTTTCTAGGCTCGTGCTTTGGCCAGCCATGTTTAAACCTAGATAAGGATTATGTCTATATTTGTAATGTGGTGGAAACCCAGTTTTGTTCTCTCACCCTCAGGGAGTTCTTTCTTTTCAACAGAGAAGTTTCCTCTTGAAGGATGTGAGGCCTGGAAGTCAACCTGTAGGTATGGACTGAAGGCACAGTAAAGAATAACCTCAGACTAATTGGAAGAAAGAAATTTCTACTGAGAATGAATAATAGAATAACCTCATAGGAAGACACCTTGATCATATTCAAGTATACATAGAAAATAAAACTAGGTAACACAATATTAATACACAGACATTTACCTGAATGTATATAACATTAATTTGTATTAGGATATCAACTTTATACCAAAGATGGGCTCTTTTTTATATGAAAAGGAGTGTTGGAGAGCACATGGAAACAGTATCATCACTGTTTTTAAAATATCCCCTTTCATTCCATTTAATTTTTGTTTTGTAAGGGTGTCTATCATTTATGAAGCACTTTCTATGTTGCAGGAATGTGCCTAAGAGCTTTGCATACATTTTTCTAATTTAGTAGTCACAATTCTTCTTGAGGTGGCTATTCTTATCACCAGTTCTCAGGTGCAGAGACTTACGTTCACAGAGGTTAGGTAATTTACCAGTGGTCACTCAGGAAATAAGGGTAGAGGAGGGATTTGGTCTGTCTAATTCCACTCTGTGGTTTGCTTAGTTCAACAAGAATGATGGTATATTGTGTGTTTGTCAAACTTTTCTGTCAGATTACCCTGGGAGCACAGAACACAGAATAAGCACGTAATCCCAGGAAGTCTGGGAAAACAGATTGAGGCAACCACCATAAGCTTGCAATTTTTTTAAGATCTTCCATTTTATCTAAAAATTCATGCAAATTTGGTATCCATTCCAATGTATTTGTCTTCCTCCGAAATATAATATTTTAAATAATTTATCATTCAAGGGGAACTTTTCTTCCAATCTCATTGGCTACAGAGTGATATGCTGCTATATTTCAGGATGTTAGGGTGGTCTGAAGGAAGTTGACCCCAATAACAGGTTCAATGTCCAAGCCATTCTTTCTCTCTACTTTTTGTCTTAAATATACGGGTACAAATAGCAACCTTTTTTTCTCCTAGTGCTCTACAGATTATATCACAGTGACAATAAGAAGAAATGCCCATAATGTGAGATGGCATGCTCTGACATTCCAGAATATTCTTGATGGGCATTCTAATAAGCATGTCTTCCTACTGTAAGGTCAAATTGCAAACTGAGGGGTTCCCTGATTCACTCTTCAATTTTCTTTTAACCCCTCTAGCAACATTCTCCAAAGAGCTTTTTTAGTCAGAGAAGGGGAGGGCTGATTTTATTGTTTTTAGGTAAACTAAATGAACTGAGATTTTCAAATAATCCCTATACTCAACAGTTCACCCATAAATGAACTGAGATTTTCAAATAATCCCTATTCTCAACACTCTTCATCCAACACCAAGCTTCATTTTAATTGCAGCAATCTTATTGGGAGCAGTAAAAACATTCTCAGTTTTGTCTCACATTTGAGAATTAGGCCTTGAATAATAGTTTCTAGATAAGTTCACTATGCATACTCACCATACCATAAAAAAAAATAAAAATGAATTGGTTTAACATATTTAGGTATTTAATCTTTGTCGTGAAAACTTTGTTTTTCTTCATGGGGTAAAAAACAATATAGAACTGTTACCTGAGACTGAGCAGAAACGTCATGGGACCGGCCAACTTTTCATCCAGTGCCTGGGGAAGACTGCTCACTCACGCCGAATTCATTTTAAAGTGAGAGAGCAGAACTGAGTTGTGTTTTGAAGACACCATGAGTAATACTTGTTCAACACACTGGCTATGTCAGCGTAAACTTTTTCTGCTGTTAAACTTGGTTTCCTGCGAGATGACTGTTGAATTAAAACAACTAATCACTCAGAACACATACAATTTTCTAGTCTCAGGCTTTTAGGATGAAAATTCCATGCCCAATTTTGGTAAACAGGGATAGTGGAATTCTGCTAGTTTCCCTTGCTCAGGAAGGAGAATCATGTGTTTCCCAAATTTTGCCAAACTGATATTCTGAGTTACCATGTGTGTCATTGTCTCTGAATGTTTTTTGACATGAGCCCTCAAATGTTTAGGGTATGTATATCTCAGTTTGGGAAGTCTGGTCTTCAGAACCTCAAGTATCTGCCTATAATTTGTTCCAAAAGTGATGATTCTGACTCCTGTATTACTTCTTTCCTCTGCATCTATACAGTCTCTCAAAACTATCCTTTCATTTTCTCTCCCAGATGCCCTAATCCAAGACCCCATTATTTTAATAACATAGAACGTAAATATAAAAGGATAAGCTTTAGTATCCAATGGACCTGAGTTCAAGTCCTGGTTATCCTATTAACCAATGTGCAATTTGGAAGGTTATTTAACTTCTCTGAGCCTTAGTTTCCTCGTATTAAAAAGAAAATGTTAATAATATTTACCTTACACTATCGACATGAGGTTTAATTATCCATTCAATCAACCAGCATTTACTGAGCTCCTACTTTGTGCTGAAAGCTAGCTACTGGAACTACAGTACAGAATAAAACAAAGTCCCTGCCTTTATGAAGTCGCTATTCTAATGGTAGTAAATGAGATAGTGCATGCCACCTGACAAAGTAAAAGGCAAGAAACTGTTCTTGTTTGCATTATTGCTGTGACACTTGTAATGACTCTCAAACTGGCCTCCCTACCTACAGTCTCTCAAATTTTCAATCCATTGTTTTCCTGCCACCTGTGTAATCTTCCTTAAGTATAGGTTGGATTATAATACCTTCAAAGTCTCCTTATTGCTGATTATATATAAAGCCTTCTTTCCTAAAGAAGGAATTAATAAAGTTTAGTGCTCAACTGAGATTTAGAGCAAAGAAAGAAGTCGTGAAGAATTACTCTAACGTTCCCAGCTTAGGGAAATGGGAAGATGGAATGATCATGAACTGAAAGCAGAAACTCAGGGAAAAGAGCAGGTTTGAGAATGGAAAATAGAGCTAATTCTGTTTTGAACCTGTTTAGAGTTTAAGGTCTCTGTGGACTATCCACGTAGAAATATCCAGTATACTGTTGAAAATATCTGTCTGGAATGCAGGAAAAATACAAAGCTGGAGAAAATTTAGGAATCAATGATAGAAAATTAGTCATTTAAGCTACTGGGATAAATGTAACACATAGTTTAACTAGGATGCTCCAAATTTAAAATAAAAATTCTCAATCTAGGTTGCCAAATGGAACGCAATCTAGTACTTTTCCAAATGAAACAATTGATCAGCCTTACGACAATGCTCAATATCTCCTTCAGAGCTCTGCTGACATCCCTCACGCACAAAATCCTGAGCTTCTTTTGGTTTGTACTAGTCCTTCTGCTCCTTAACCATTGGGGAAATATCTACAAAAACAAAACCACATTTCATTCTTTAGGCTTAATCTCTCATGAATCATTGAGTCCTGTACTATCTTCTCAGTAATGTTGTCTGGAGATTTCATTGTTTCTACAGCAAAGACAAACTTATTTAAATACTACAAAGGTACCAAGGTAAGTATTTAAATCCACAAGTGTTAAAAGCTACCAGATAAATGAGAAAATTTAGTGGGAAACTCCACTATAGTCTTCATTCAAGGCTCATATCCTCCCCCTTGAAAAACTATCCATGATGTTCATGACCAAATAAAACTACAGGTATTTAGTCATATGAATAGATTGTGAAAAGTCTAAAAGGACAAGACCTCCTTTCTTTGGAAGCAGTGATGAAAAATGGCAAGTTATGGACCCAAATTTCATATGGATTTAGATCCATAAGTCTCATTGAGAGAGTGGACTGCCCTGACTCAATAATTAATGCCCTGGGAATTTTCTAAATAGACTATGATTTGGATATTTTATAGATATTTTAAGTCAAGGACTTGTGTCAGTCAGGATGCATAGACACTTCTTTACAGAAAAAAATATTGTGCAGGTGAACTGGGCTTGTTAGTTTTGTTTTGTTTTTTTTTACGTACTTTAAGTGTAAATAAACCATTTCTAATTGACTTGAATTTTTAAAAACATAAAATATTGTGCCTTCATTTTTATTTGCTGAAATAGTATATCTTTAAATGAACTGTTATACTTCATATTTATTGAAAATGGGTGTTGGAATATGCATTCTAGTATTTTCCAACTTATTTTGGGGGTAGTTTATAATTACTACACTAAGCAATATTCAGCCTTTTAGTGACTAAATTTTAAATATGTATTGTCTTAAAGGACAAACATTTCTTGATCATCTGTGTAGCATATACATAGGGTTTTGGTTTTTTCTTCCTCTTTCTCCCTCTAAAGGCATCTCCAGCCCCCAAAGCCCTGTGGAGTACAATGTCTTACTCAGCGCTGGAAGTGTGGCTCCTCTGACCTTCCCCACAGGTCACCATCATTCCATCCTTTTGGAAAATTTGACTCCATTCACACAGTATGAAATAAGGATACAAGCTTGTCAAAATGGTGAGTCTTTTAGATATTTGGCCTGGGCCAAAAACGTGTTTCATAAAAGAGAAAAATTTCATTTAAAAGGAATAGAGTCTCAGCTCAAATAAACAGGCTAACATTTCATTTCTTATTTGTAGTGGACTGTTTACCCAGAAAAAAATAAGAGCCTGGCTTTGAGTGAAGCATTATGCATTTCTGCACATTAATTCATGAATATTTAAATATATTAAAATGTTGGTTTTGCAAAGTCTTGTTTTATAAGGCACTTTAAAAGAAAAACACCTAGGAGTCATTGGTAATGTAAAATGAAAGGGGTAATACAAAAATTACCTGGAAAATATGTCCACCTTGATTTTATTTAAATTTTATCCAGGAGGGGGGAGAGAGGAATTATTTAGAAGTTGAGTTATACCCAAATCTTGCACATTTTACAGTGTTTGCCTGAACCCTATCTCATGTGCATAAATTGTCACCTTGAGTTTCATGGCTTAGGCTAGTAGTGATCATTGAAAGTTTCTTCCATCTGTTTTGTCTTAAGACAGTTTCCTCATCCCCCCAAATGGTAATTGCTTAGATGTAAACTGAGAATTAGAAGTGAAGAGCAGAAAATCAAGAGAGCTACATGTTAATTATTTCATTCATCTCCACTTCACATTAAATTCATATGTACATAGATTGATAGATATGGATACTATTATGTATGGATATGTATAAGTCTATGTCTGATAATACAAGATTGAATACTCAATTGATAAGACAAGAAAAGATCTAACACATATCAGCATATAAAACATGTTACTTCATCATAGACTAAAAAGAATTACCAGCCTTATACTCAACGTGTAGCTGGAGCTCCTGTCTTTCCATGTCCTTAAGAACTTCTGTTTCCAAATGAATCCCAGTTTCCATAGAAATGAATCCTAGTTTCCTATGCTTCATCTCAAAAATTAAATCAGTTTGCCCTGATCCAGCCTTCAGCTGATCAACATGGACATAGCTTTAAATTAATGTAGTCTTGATTTAAATGCAACGTCAACTTCTGCCTCTCCATGTCCCAGAAACTGTCCGATGGAAGCACAATATCCTTCATATTAATGGTTTGATTCCTGTGAGAGTGTGTGTGTTTGTGTGTGTGTGTGTGTGTGTGTGTGTGTGTGTTTAAATGATGGTAAACGTAAGACATTATTAGGAGTTTACAAGATGTGTAGGTCATACACACTTGTGAAATTCAAGCACATTTTCACTTTCTGGCTAGAATGACTGCAGTAAATTAGAGAAATCTCAGTTCAGACAAGCATATGCTTTATTGTCAAAGCCTGTGTAAATATGTGGTTAATTAGTGGATTTTCTAAAAATGATTCCCTATTTAATTGTTCATATCCTATAAAGTTGTATAGTACTAGTCCAGAATATATATACAAGTGTGTATATAAAAGTACAGATAAATTGATTTTCATGATATTCTTAGCCCTCTATGTAACTCTTTTGCCTGCTTTACAAATGACTAAAATCCTCGATTTTTTCCTAGGAGGTTGTGGAGTAAGCAGGAAGATATTTGCTAAAACATCTGAAGCAGCCCCAATGGATCTTAATTCCCCTGTTCTTAAGGCTCTTGGATCAGCTTGCATAGAGGTTAAATGGATGCCTCCTAAAAAACCAAATGGAGTCATCATCAACTATTTTATTCACAGGTAAGATGGACAATTGCTGTTCTAATTATTTAAGAATGTGAAATATTTCAGGCCTGTAGAATCATCCACATTTTATATTTCCATACTGGAATGGATGGAATTCACACTTTTTGGAGCATCCACTACAGATTAAGACTGGGAACTTTGACATGTGATCTTAGGGGGAAAGCCCATAACTACCATGTAACATTTTCTGCTTGAGACCTGTTTGAAAGACTAGACATTGTAGTTAGCCCATCTAAGCCTTACATTTGATGAAGTGGTAGAGCAATCCTCTAGAGACTCAATGACCAAGAGAACATAGTAGTGCAGAGGTAAAACCAGTTCTGGGATGAGAATTCTAGTATTTCCCATTACTTATTATGAGAAGTTTAATAAGCTTCTTATCCTCAAAAGATGTTGCTTGTCATGCAGAAATTGTGACTCTACAGTTGCCATCTGTTTTGGGTCTCCATCCAGCTGGATGGATGGTGTTGATGCAGCTTATTTACACCATCATATGCATAATTTATTAAGTTTATCCACATAAAACGAAGGAAAGAAGGAAAAAGGGAGAGGGGGAGGGGGAGGGAGGAAGGGAGAAAGCAGGAGAGAGAGAGGGAATGAGAGAGAGAGACAGAGAAAGAGAGAGAGAAAGAAAAGGGGAGGAGAAAGTAAAACACAGAATCAAGGAGGACAGAGCCTGTCAGCTGAGAGCTTGTGAAGACAGAATACACTGGCAGATAGAAAGGATTTGTAGATTGAAACCCCATTCCAAAAGCAATGCATTCCCATTTGGTATACAGAGCACAATACATTTTTCTCTCAGATCCTCACCCTCTACTTCAACGCCCTTTGTTAGTCTCCCCTGAGCAGCCTCACAGCTTCCCTTGTTTGGTTCTACTCCCTGAACACATAGTAACACTTAATTTAGGCTTTTCTTGTAACTTTAAATATTGAAACCCTTCCATTCATATCAGTCTTCAGAGATGAGTTAAGAGTTTGTGGGAAAACCATGAAAGTAGAGAGCATTATTGCGTTTCTGTTATGTAAATGGCATTTCCGAAAGTGAGCAAGCCAAATTTCTTCTTAGCAAACATTAATTTGAAGGATAATATTTCTGATTCAAATACACATGAACATATAAAAATGGCTAATGCGAATTTACATTTTACGCTAAGCACATTAGCGCGGGCTCTAAAATGCCCATCCTCTTGAAATAGTTTTCTTTCATCTACTTTATGCTAATTGTATGAGAAAAGCACATCAAATTCCTATTCTGAATAAAGGGAAATAAAGTATCTGTTATAGGCCAGGACGTGGCTTCACTCTGTTGGTTTTGTAAATAAAGCTCGTGATCACAGTGACTATTCCATGGCAGCTATAGAGAGGAAAACAGGAAATATAATGCAGAAAGCCCGCTTCAATGAAAAGTACTGTAAATTGAATTTGACAGCATTTGATGGCATTTGATTATTCTAGTCACAGCCAAACAATGATATAAAGAGTAATATGAAACAGAATGTGTTACTGCCTAGCAGACTCAAAAGCAATAAACCTTCCTCCAATGTGACACAATCACTTCACAATCATAATTGTAGCCTGTTTGATACCTCTGAGTACAGCAGAAGGGCACTGACTGACATAGATACATTTTGTTTTTTATTTAAAGTGAAATGAAAATGGCGCACTGGGGCTCCAGATACAATCGTTATATTCACCTACATAGGCATGAATCACTTGGCAGTTATTTCAGTTGAAGTTTAAATGTGCTTAGACAACAACAATATCAAATTTTTCTTAGATAGCTGCAAAAAAAAAATATCAGAAATTTCTAAGGACAGAAATGGAATATAGACACATAGTTCTTTTTCATTCTGGGACTACTATAGAGCCCCTTATACAGTTACAGTCACAAGCCTGCCATATTTCTGGGGAGGTTATGGCGTGTAATTTCTGCTTCATCATTTGCCTCCTCTTGCTTCTATCACCACCAAAGGAAATACATTTAGCTCACACCAGTGTGGTTGGGTGATTGGCCTAGGCAGATATTTTCATTAAATTGTAGAATGCCTACTTGCCAATCTCATTTGGAAAATGCTTGTCACTCTGCTCTTATCAATCCATCAAATAATTTCCCCTTGGTCAATCTCTTCTATTGTTTAAATACTGACCCCAGTCACATCCTATTAAAAAGTGTCTGCCCTCATAAAGAAATAAGATGTTTATGATTTTTAAAACACCAGTAAGGACAAGACTATAAATATGATTGCTTCTGTTTAGGTTATTTACTCATTTGATATTTCAATAAGGCTATTTTGTTGATTACATGTGAGTCAAAAAAGAGACAATTTCCTACAAAGTTTTAAAAGGATAGTAAATTAAGTTTACCAAGAAACCACGGATAACGCTTATGTTAGTTGTTTTACAACCTGCTTATTGATATGGTATAGCAAGGCCATATTTGGTTGTTACTTTCTCCTCACAGTAAATTTGATTGTATAATATTCCTCAGCATTCCCTACATGTTACAAATTTTTTAAAATGATCTGTAACTTTGTAAATGGCAGAATCTCATCATTTCTATCTAAAAGATCCATCAAAGACTTTTTCTTAAGACTTGACAAAATACTTAATAAAATGGTCTTCCCCACTAGAAGCTTTCATTTTGACACAAAATTTCAAGAGGTTTATTTATTTCCATAAGTTGTCTCTTTAATTAAATAAAAAGATTTGATCAACTTACAATAAAAGTTAAAAATATATACAAAACACTATCTAAACGCCTTATAAATAGAGCATATGCTGAACTTTCCTTCTTAGTTTTCAGTAAGGTTTTAAAGGATAGAATCTGAGGTGGTTCTGGAGGGTGAATGATGTGGAAGATTAGTCTAAGCAGGGAACTGCCAATGATAATTTTCAAGAATGGATAATTGAGTTGATCGAATAAATTAAGAAAAAGAGGGCTTCGAATCAAAGTCAAAGGAATTTTGATGGAATACAGTTTGTGTTGTGTGGAAAGATAGATATAGATATGGATAGGGACATACACACAAATATCTACAAACCTACTCAGGGAGATACAAAGATATGTGAGACTTCAGCCCTACTCCCAGTGATCCCCTTTATAGTAGGAGATATAAGACAAGCTGAAAAAATGTAATATGCGAGAAGTATAAATTTTTAACAGAATAGGCCTGGAGTATTCATAGTAAACTTCATGAAGTCGATGGCATTTGGACAAGGCCTTGCAAAATAAAATTTTAATGGCAATTTAAATAGTTTTAAGAATTACGTGGTTTTTTTTTAAGTTTTAACAGTTCTTATCCATGACATACATCAATAAAACTAACCACTGCTAATTTCAATATATATTAGCATACATATTGTCTCTATACATTTTTCCTTTACATAAAATACATCATATTGTGCCATAATTTTCATACTGCCTTGCAATTTTGGGGGAGCATTTGTTAATTTTTCTTACCAACTCATTTCTTTTGACCCAAAAATATTTTATTCTATGCATGTATATCATATATTATTTAACCAGTTTTCTGCTGATGGCCAAACTGGTTCTCTCCAAGTTTTCATTACAGGAATGATTCTCCAGTAAACATCTTCACGATGAATAAATAAATGGAAGATAAATTGTAGAAGTAGAATTTCTGGGTCAAAGTTTTGTGCATTTTAAATTTGGGGGGATTGCTAAATTGTCTTCCAAAAATGGTATATAAGAATTCTGAATTCTGAAAACTCCAAACAATATTGCATCTTATTTTCAAACTTTGCCAACTCATTAAGACATCTTATTATTGTTTTAATTAATAAAAATTGTTGTCATGATACATTAAGTTGATCATTTTATTAAATATTTACTTGTTATTTATATATGTATATATGTGTGTATTTATATGTATATATGCATATAAATATGTAATACACCCATAGATCATTTTCTATTGGATTATTTCTTGTTAATTTGCCTGTGTTCATTGTATATTAAGGAAATTATCCTTTTAGTGATCATATTAAAAAATAATGCATCATTTATTTATTTCAGCACTTTTGTAGCTTTACTCTTTATTTCTAAGTGTAGAATTTATTTTGATATAAGGAATGAGATTTTATAAAATCCAGGATTTCATTTTTTTAAAACTATCCAGTTTCTCAACATCATTTCATAGCTCACTCATTTGAAATGCCACCCATACAAAATCCCCATGTGTCATGTCCTCTCATCTATTTTGTGAATTTGTTTTACGTTTCATTTGTGGCAAATAGGAATTAACAGGCAGAACCTGATGGGGAAGACATCACGGTGAATAAAATTAATAGAATAAGCAAAATTCTGACCAGTGAAATCATGGGGCTCAGGTTTTGTGGTATTCAGGTTTTGCTGGAGCCGTTACTATTTGTAGGCAAAATTTAGAGGATCCGCTTGGGAGTAGATGATGAAAGACTTTAAATACCAGGCTAAGGAGTTTAGGTTTTTAATCAAGAGGCAATGTGAGGTGTTGAAGGTTTTCAGGCAAAGCATAGAAGCAATGTGCTGTAATAAAAGAGCATGAGATTTTGTAGTGGGAAGATATGGATTCCAGGTCTTGGCTTTGCCTCTTAATAGTTTTGTGACCATTGGCAGGTGACCTCTGTTCCCTAAGCTTTAATTTTTATGTAAAGTTAGATTAATAAACTTAGAAGATAATTAGCCTCCCAGAATTTTGTAAGAATTAAGTGAAATAGCATATGTGAAATTACTGTGTTAAACCTGAATCATGGCAGTTTTCCTAGGCAAGCTGTCCAAAGCTGTGCTTTAGGAAGACAAATCTGGCAGTTGTAGATACATGTTTTAGGACAAGTAAAGAGGGTCTTGATAATAAAAGAAGCAGGTTGAAAAATAATATATCTATTACAATTCTGCTTTTATATTGAATATATGTTTTACATGTTTATGTGCAGAAAAAAATGTCTGAAATGTTAAACTCCAAAAAGTGTTAGCAGTTCTTATTTCCGAGTGATAGGTTATGGATGACTTTTTAAAATACTTCTGTTTTTGTTCATCTGTATTTTCTAATGATTTTTCTATAATCAATTTATAATATTGTAGTAAAGACAATATATTAAATTCAATGAGTCCAAATGCAAACTTATCATCACCCTTTACTTCTTTATGATTTTACTATTGCCCTCTTTCTGTGACTATCACTCTCACTTTTTTTTGTAGCAACCAAGGTCCCATCAGGGAAGAAAAAACACACCAGTTATTTTAACAGAGAGAATTTAACATAAGTAATTGGTAACTTGTTATGAATTTGTTAATTTGGTAACTGAGAGGATAAAAAGAGAACTCTAAATATCATAAATGTGACAACTGCAAGAAGCACTATCACCTTCATGGCCTAAGGAACAAAGGGAAACGGTTGGAATTATTAAAACACAGGGCTGGGACCCATATATCCCAGGAGGGGTTGCCAGCCAGCTGGTGCAAATGTCTGGGAGAGTGAAATGAAGCTTGTTTGTTGGAAAAATTGTGAACTGGAATATCTGTTCCTAAATGGGGAAAGGCCTGCTGCTTCCAAGGTGAAGAATCCTTGCTGGGAGATGCTCACTTAAAGAACAAACAGAAAACAAATAGCAAGGAGCAGTTCCTTTTTCCTCTTTTAGCTTTCTGGTCTCCCTCTTGTGCCCTCTATTGGCAGATCCCAACGTAGAGTCAGCTGGTAAAGTGGAAATGGGGTTTGCTAAGTCCCAGCTCCACAAAGCAGAAGATAGAAAGGTAGGTTTAGAGCTGAGAGACAATTACATAATATAGGAACATTTTCTCATTAACCAGGTTTCAGGAATCTATGACTCCTCTTTTCGACCAGTCACCCAAACATTGCTTCAGAAATTATAAATCATGTAATACAGAGTGCCATGCTTTATTAAGTGCTGGGAAGATATAGATGAACAAGAAATTGTCTTCAGGGAACTTGTAGTATAGTGTAAGAAAGAAAAAAGGAAAATACATGAAATAATGTAACAACTGAATCAATAAAGACGAGTTAACACATAGGAAGATATAACTGAAAGAAAAATAAGGGAAAGACTTTCTGGAGAAGGTCACTTGGGGTTCAATTTTAAAAGATGAATTGAAGATAATCTAAAAAAAGGAGGAAAAAAGGACAGAAGATGGGAACAGACATTCCAAATGACATAGGCATAGCAGAATTAACAGATCCCAAAGCCATGGAAGCATTGACTATCATGGAATATTAGGAATCAACAGGCAAGGATTTGGTTATAAATAGAACATAAATGAGAATAAAAATCATGGACAGTGAATCTGAAGAGGCAAGCATAGGCCACAATTGCATGGCAAATCACTAAAAAGTTTTAAATAGGATTAAGTATTAAAATTTTTGACAGGAAGAAGTCTTAATATTTTTGGGAGATCTTTGACATCTCTTCCTCTCCAACACCAGAGCACCCAATCACTCCACAAAGCTTGAAAATCAACCTCTTTAAAGCATTTAACAAATAACTCATGTTTCCATTTCCACTACCATCAAGGTAGTTTGGGATCCACATTTATTCCAAAATGGACTAAGATTATTTCTTCATTGTGTGATTACCTGTTCAATGCAGCAGCCTTTAGATAACTACCAGATCTGTCTTCCTAAACATGGCTTTGCACATCATTTCTATGGGGGATAACTTCATTTGTAACACACATTACATTTTACTCAGTGCTTTTTCATATGCATTATTTGATATAATTCTTAGAAAATTCTGGGAAGTTTATTTTACTCTTTAAGATTATTGACTCCAGTTCAGAAAATGAAACGGAAGCTAAAGAACATGGGTGAATTTGCCCAACGTCATGTAACAGTAAGTGGCAGATTCAGTCCCTGGAACCTATTTCCTTTGAATACAGGTATTTCTTTCAGACTAATTTTTAAAATAAATATAGAAGTATTTTCAATATTCCTCGTGGATTGGGGGTTGCAGTTGCAAAGTCTTAAAATTGTTATGGGAAATTAATTGGGTTATAGAATTTTGTTTTAATTACTTTTAAAGATAAATACTAAGAGTTGCCAGGAGGGTAAGGAAATAAGAAACTCTTAAAAAGATATAAACTACATTGAGACAATTTAGAGTATGAATGCCTTTATATGTGTAGCTCCTAGTTTTAATACTTTTTATTTTTCTTTCCTTTGTGTTAGGCAACAGTAAATTAATTCTGGTTGGGAAAAGGCATTACTGAAGTATCTTCCCAATGAGCTTAAGCAAAGAATAACCATTTGGCTATTTGGAGGAAAATATAAATGTGATTTCCCTAAATACTGAATGTTCAGGAGGAAACACGTACAGTTAAGTGAACAGTTGAGTCCTAAATCTTAAGTAGATTTGAAATAATTGTGGCCTACTCAACTGCTTCTGTTCAAAGTTTATTCAGACATTAAGATATTCTGATTTTAGCTCTGCAGATGGAACATTTGCCTCACCATAATTTTAATTCATCAAATATTAAATAGTGCTAAGAAAGGCTTAACCACACTGCATCCTTTAGTTGTTTTGGTGGATAAACTTGAGGCTAGCATTATACGTAATCTCTTAAATAGTATAGATTTTAAAAATTCACACCTTCAGGCAATTATTTTTAAGAATGTCAGTTTTAAGAAAACGACTACACCTCAATTTGGGAATTATGAGAGCATAATAAAAATTAATTGAATTGCCATAGAAAGGTTGAAGCTAGGCAAAATAGGAATTTTATTTCTCCCTATAAGTTCATATGTTTGTTTGCTGTATTATGTTCCCAGCAAACACCTTTTTTAAAAAAATCATTGAGTGGAGTCCTTGGCTGTGAGCCCTGAGGTTCTCATTAGAATGGATCCCTCCCAATGACACACCTGGTACCTGATATCTGCAGCAAGTACAAAGGCCAAACCCGGCATACCTACACTGAGTGCAGAATCTGGACCACGCATGGTAGCGAGTGATAATGAGGTGGGTTGCCGAACCATAATAGCAGGTCACTGAGAGGTATCTGTGAAGCCTCTATCGCCTCCAGCAGGAAGCTTGTCATTGCTCATAGTTAGGTCATAATGATTTATCAACTTGGGAATCATCAAAGTCCCAAAGCCAAAGATTTTAAATACCCTGCCTTTTTGTGAAAGATAGTGTCATTTACTTTGTCTTAATAACCCTTTACATTTTGATGGAGCTGGTTAATCTGATATGGCAGCGTGAATATCCCAGCATCTGAAGAGTGTGCTAATCAAATATTCCTAACAGCCTGGAAAATCTTGCAGTATTCATCAGTCTCATCTCAACTAGAGTGTAAGCCACAGGAGGAGGGGATCCATTTCTTGGTAACATTTGTCCCCAACCTAGAATATGACCCTAGTAAGAAATACAGTGATGAGGCAAAGATGCAGAAAAACTGTGAAATTATACACCTCTTAGCCACTCATTCAAAAAAATTTTGAACAAGCTTTTGAAAATTTTGGGCTCAGATGCTGTGAATACAGAAATAAACCAACCGCAATTGTTCAAGGACGTCCCCTTTTGATTAGGTCTACATCTAGATAAGCAAAAAAAACTGTTCCAAATGACATTTACAGATATTTGAGGCCATCTAAACAACTAACAATTTCATTTCTTTTATTTAGCTATTTAATGCTCTCTATATTCAATACCAAAACTGGGCCCTAGATTTGATATCAATAAAATCTAAAGATGGCACAAAACAGGCCCTTTCTCAGGCAGTTGAAAGGACTTTTGAAGCATATTCTGTATTTTACTTGGTTTTGGAAAAGACATCTAAAAGGAATGCGACATTTGCCTTTTCAAGGTCTTTAATGCCAATTCCTATTATATGACATATTATTTGCATTAATTTGCATATATCAATGCTGTCTTCTCTGCTCAACCATGGGCTTTTGGGGTGAGGAGTGGCTTTATCTTGGTTCTCCTGATCCTGGTACAAGGTCAGGTGTGTAATAAGTACTCAGTAAGGGTTTGTTGATGAATATAAGACAGAGTGATCCTTATTTTGAAGGACTATGGTTTAATTAAAGGAGAAAAAGCCAAGCATAGGGAAATGGGGAAAATAAATTTAAAGCATTTTTAAACATCCTGGAAACAAGTGCAAAATGACATTTTGCTAGATCAATGTGAACGTGGACCTAGATCTTCTCTCCTTACTTTCTTATTCTCTGGTAGGCTGGCTGGGACTTGTTGACCTGACAAGCTCATGATTCTAGGAGCAGCAAAAGGTCCAGCTTCGATGTGCAAAAACTTTTCAAGGCTCTGTATCACATTTTCTACTGCCCCATTAGTCCAGGGGTTCTTAACCTTTTTTATTCCACAGACCCCTTTGCCAGTCAGGTAAAAAGCCACAGACCCCTTACTAAGTCCACACTATATTGTGCATTATATAATAAATAGATCACACCCGCACCAACACATCCCCACAAGAATAATGTTATTTGAATTTCAATTCAAGCTCATGCACCCCTTGCTAAGAAGCCCTGAATTAGTCAAAGGAAGTCATATGGCCAAGCCCACAGTGAGTGTGGGAACATATTAGCAAAAGGCATGGATACAAAGAGACTTAAACAAATTGAGTCACTTACTGCAATTTGCCCAATAGAGAAGGGTAAGCCCTCCCAATAATATCAGTTTCTAATAATGGTATGAAATATGATTCCAGTTGTGCAAAAAATAAAACCACAATATAACTGCATACACACACATAAATGATATAGACAAATCTTTAGAAATATATGATAATTAGTTAATAGTGCTCGTCTATATACTTCTCTGTTATAAATTTTTAAATACAGGTTTGTTTCTATGTATTGCCTATGAATTCTTTTTTTTTTTTTTTTTTTTTTTTT
>JAQZBX010050651.1:0-19606 GCA_029593785.1 Cabassous unicinctus | reverse complement strand
AAAAAAAAAAAAAGACTAAACAAGTATCTGAGCTCATGAAATATAAAATTGATTAACCAAATTAATAATAAAAATACTAATTTCTTCTCTAAGCTAGGGTTGTACAGAGCAATCAGAAAGCTGAGGGGCATTTCCAAGGATATAGGAGCTAGAACAGAGTTCATCTGTCCCCAAATTTTATACCCCATTAAGCAGAACTGATTTTTGCAGGCCCGATGGAATAAAGTTAATGGAAAATTACCCAATAGTTAAAGAACAAAGCAAATTAGAACAGAAAGTAACAGTGAGTCCCATCCTGGCCAAGGGGGCTGTGGGACTGACTGAAGGCTTGGGCAGGGCTGAAAGGAGAACTTAGATTTGAATATGTATGAGAGTGATCATCACTGGAGCAGCTAGAAAAAGACACAAGATGCTGACCCTCTGGGCAGATAGTGAGTGAAGGCGAAGGAGGACAGGCAGCAACAGGCAGCTCTCTTCACCTGGAGTTTTGGACTCGACTGGGCAAGGGAGTGGTGGACCAGACCCACCTGGGGAAGGTCAGGAAGGAGTCCGCTCCTAAAAAGACCAGAGCTTGACAGGACATGTGACACTTTTCAGATTATAAATTAATTTATGCTTACTATGAAAAATACCTCAAAAATGTAGAAAGAAAAAAAGTATCTATAATCTGCCAGTCTACAACAGCCATTGTAAAAATATTAGGGCATTTTATTCCCAACTTTTTTTCTATACAAATATTTTTAATAAAATGAAGGTCATGCTCTTGTACATTCCTTTTCTTTTCACTTACCATACTATCATTTTCAATTTCCCCTATTATTAACTAGCCTTTAAAACCTCATTTTTGATGACTACATAGTATTCCATAATAGGGCTATAGAAAAATTCCTTTCACCAGACTCCCGGTGGGTGATATTTAGATAATTTCCCATTTTAACTAATGCCTATAATGGAACATCTTAGTGTGTGAATCTTCATCATTTTGATGACCATTTTCTTACGATAAGTTCCTAGGAGTGGAATTACTGGGTAAAAGGGTATGAACACTTTTAAGGCACTTACTACGCATTGCCCATTTGCCCTCCAAAAAGGCAGTATGGATTATCACTCTCCTCTCATTCCCATCAGTTTTATACACAGAAACCCAGTCTCTTCTGAGATACACCTTTCATCCAACTATCTCTTAGGGTCTAGCACCTGAAGTTCAAGATCTAGATTGAGGACAAAAGGGAGGCTTCAATGAAAGGGAGACAATTCTGATGAGGTCTGAAAAAGACCAAGAGGTGGCCCCACGTGTAGCTTGGGGCCTGCCCGAAGGAGTTGACCGAGAAAAACGTGCACACGTGGATGGGCCAAGTGTGCGAGTAGACAGAGGTGAGAGAGCAAAGGCCCAGTGAGGGGAGGACCCCATCCTGACACAGGACAAGGAGGGGTTGGAGTGGAGAGAAAGCCCCTCTGCAGACTTCTAGGCCATGAGTGTTTCCAGGGCAGCACATCACACAGGTGGTCCAAAAAGGAGAGGGACCATGTCCCACAGTCCAGCAGACTCAACTGCGTCATGGTGAGGAACGTGATGCTCCTCCACAAGAGTAGCCATTTCCCACACAACAACAGGCCCCATCGCCGGGAAAATTAGGCAGATTGCCGAGGAAAGGGAGTAGGAATCGTATCATTTGGCACATAAAGCAATACTGGATATATCTGCAAGCAGCAAATTGGATGGAATTTATCTGTGGACAGCATGGTTACTAATCAATGCAATTATTTTTTCATTGAGTCGCACTGTTCCTAGGCTGTTCAATGTTAATATCCTGAGATCAGAGAATAATCAGCATCTGAAGAAACAAAACCATTTTGTGGATTTAGCACAGATATGGGGGCCAGAAGAACAAAATCCAAGTCTTGGAAATGAACCAGGAACAAACTGAAATGAGAGAAAGGAGAGGGTCTCTCAGGCACAGCTCCCACCCCTCACCTTCCCTGGGGGCTTGGAAATCCTCTCTAGAAGCTAAATTTATCTTTGGATTATTCGATTCAACTCAATTCAGCAAATATTTTTTGGGTACCTACTATACATCAGGCAGGTGCCAGGAGACAATAAGGCAACAGCAAACAGGACATCTGTGAGGGAAAACATGGACGCAACACTGAATTGAAAAATTCCACCAGCACTGAACTGCAGCATGGGAATATTGAGGAAAGCTTAGTGGCTGGAACTCAGATTCTCTCTGGCCCTCGATGAGGATTATTCTGGAACACCAGTCATTTTCTCTGACCTTTGGAATCTCTCCTGGGCTGGAAGAAGGAAAGCTCTTACAACAGAAGATCAATGATTAAATCCAAGAAAATATGAAGATTTTTGTTTTAGATTTTCTTTTTTTAATGAGGGGAAAACTATTTTTACAGCTAACAGCAGCCCTGTTGTAAGTCTACAAGTCCATGCTGAGAAGGCTCAATAGAACCCAGCACACAGAGACAAGCCGGGAAGAGGCCAGGGGACCTCCTGTGTAGTAATATAGTAATGAATTTGACCTCCACAAAGAAGTCTGGCTCCTGGGTGGAAGGATGGTAACCTCTAAACACTTGTCATTTCCAGAGTGATAAGAGTTTTTTTTCCCTTTTGTTATTTGTGGTGGGTCCAAGACCATATCTGATAGTTTATGCTAATGAGATGACTCAGGTGGGGGCAGCTACACCAGTAATCTTGGGGTGGGGGTGGCCAGAAAGACCAACCATGTGATTCGGAGGATTGGGTTTTTAAGCCTCCTCATATCAGCCTGACGTCCAGCTAGGGGAGGGTACAAACACATAGGCATTGATTTAATTAATTGTGCCTATGTAATGAGACAGCATTAAAAACTCGACACCAAAGCTCGGGGGAGCTTCTCTGGTTGGTAATCCACATCCATGTGCTGGGAGGGAATCATATCCTGACACCATGCTAGGAGGACATGAGAACCTTCCCATTTGAGACCCTCCAAACCTCACCCTACACATCTCTTCTTTCAGCTGGTCCTGATTCATTTCTTTTTTGCTATATATGTGTAATCAAAGTAGAGTCCTTTCCTGAGTTCTGTGAGTCCTGCTAGTGAGGTAGCAAGCTGAGGGGGTGGCGGGAACCCAAGAATTCGTAGCCAGTTGGACAGAAGTGTAGGTGGCCTGGGAACCCCTGAGCTTGTAGCTGGTGTCTAAAGTGGAGACTTTGCCCTTCCCCTGTGGAGGACTCTGGGTAGTTAGATTCAGAATTGCATTGCAGTAGGTGTCAGAAGTTATTGCAGTGGCCCAGATGCTTCTGTTCACCACCTGGCAAAAGGGACTGTTAGGATGACCACCACCCTACCCCAAACCTAAATGACACTTGGAGGAAGGGCTGGACAAAACACAGCCAAAGAGCACCTGTTAGGGGGCCCATCAGGGCAAAAGCCCTATGGAGAGATTACATTTGGTTATAAAAATGGATGCCTCATTATCTACTTTCACCAGGGAAAAGCACTACAGCACACAGTCATTATTATTCCAACCCACAGTAAGAAATACTTTGCATATCATGTCAGGTGCATAATGTAGGTGTAATGTGTGTGTGTGTGTATGTGTGTATATACTACGTTGAACCAGGTAAATTGCTATTTGTCTAGGTAAAAAAGGGTCAAATGTCAACAATTTCTTGTGGGTCCAACTAATGTACAATAGCTACCATTTGTTGGGCTTATCAGAGGCCAGGCACTGTTCTAAGTTCTACTGTGTATGAACTCATTTCCCCACGAGGTAAGTTCTACTATTACCTTTTTACCTGAAGTCATGTGGTTAGTAAGATTTGGGGCCATGATTTGAACCCAGGCAGCCTGGCTCCAGAATCTCTGCTACTTCCATCAAACACTTTCTGAAACAGTAAAGATTCTTTCTATATGTGATGTACTCTGGTACTTCCTATTCTATTTCTTTCTTTCCTTCTTCTATTCAATTTGCCAAATTGATTTCCCTAATCACTGATGATGGTTCAGGAGCCAACATTTTGAAAAACCTTGGTCTCGCCTCATTCCCCAAGAACATACTCTCCAACTTACAGTTCCTTTCTGGCTCACAGCCTTTTCAATCTCTTCAGACTGTCTTCCAGTAGCCTCCTAAGCCAGTCCTAATATGCCCCAGGTGTTTCTCCTTCCCTCCTGAATCAATGCCCTCCTGACATCACCACTTCTGTAATGGGACCATGTTCTTCCTTCCCTACCTCTGTACTCAGCAATGAGCTCTCATTCACCATAATCAAAGCAGAACATGCTACCCACCCCTGCAGCATCTGCCTACTGAACAAGCATCTTTCTTGTGCCCCAGAGGAATGTTACATTCTCCAAGGGCAGAGAATGGCCTTTGTTTTTATATCCCCCAGTGGGCCTCCCAGGCTTAAACTATAATACCTGTTCAGGGATGGATTTGGTCCTGGCCAAGTCTAAAAGTTCCCAGCTGCATCTCCAGCCCAATATCACTGCTCGCCCCACCCTCCTCCCCTGTTTGTTAAGGACACTCAGCCACAGATGAGTGACTCACAGAAGCAGGCAGTTTCTCTTTCCTCAGTATTGACCAGTGTTACAGCCTGACCCCAAATAGACGAGAGGGCAGCAATAATTCCTCCACTGCTAATTTATCCATTTTGCTTCATCTTAGACCATGTCAGCTCTAGTGCCTAAAGCAGGGCCCAAAAGATGTCCAGCTGTCCATGGCAGGCGAAACACCTGTTCTTGGGTAGCACAGCCCATGAAACAATCAATTCTCATGGTCATGCACCGAATAATTCATGACCCTGAGACTTGGCAAAATGACAAATGGTGGACGTTAGAATTCAGTAGGGTAATTTTTCAATTTTAACGCACTTATCAGCCTTGTCCTTCCTTCGCTCGCATGCAACTCGTAAACATGGCCCAAAGTCTTGCTTCTAATGTTCTCACAAATAGAATAGCCTGGAGTTGGTGCTTCTAGAAAGATAGCCAGTTAAAATGGAAGACAACTTGACCACAAACCCTCCTGGGAAATGTGGGAAGGAAAATCCACAGGGTGAGATGGCTCACAGCAGCTCAGGGGAAATAGCTCCCCTCTTTTATTCCATAAATTCCTGCATATCAGTCCTCTCATTTTTTCCCTGCTGTTACCTCCTAGTCCATTTTGCCTGCCTGATAATTGATGAAGGACCTGAATATGAGAGAAATTGTTCTTCACTGCAGGCTGCATAAATCTCCCATTATCAATAGGAAGCAATTTATTCGCTTAAAATTGCCAACTCTCTCATTTTGTTTTAACATGCTGGTTCTCTATCAAAATATATCTGCACCTTTGAAAAGACTATTTTCAAAGCCTCTCACCGGCTCCAGCTTGAGAAATAAAACTGAAATCAGCCGAGGCAAACTGACCTCATCCCAGCCGTCCGATATTAAAAGGGCAGTTTAGAAAAGGGAGGAAATTGCTTTAAGAATTCTACCCAGAAACTC
Organism: Cabassous unicinctus; assembly: GCA_029593785.1. Lineage (NCBI taxonomy): Eukaryota > Metazoa > Chordata > Mammalia > Cingulata > Chlamyphoridae > Cabassous > Cabassous unicinctus. The sequence goes on along the minus strand of JAQZBX010050651.1, from coordinate 14,129 downwards.
AATCCTAAGGGAGTTACAGGAGAGTAAGCCAACTATTTCAGAACACACACAAATAATTCCAGATTTCTCCTAAAAGAGAAGGCTACCTGGCTGAGAGTTGGAGGAGGAAGCTGAGGGCGCCATGCTTATTATATGGGATTTTCTGACCATGGAGTAGAACAGTGTGATAAAGGCAACATTTTAATCCATGGAGCAAAGATACATGGGGCTGAACTAATCAGTTAAGAACCTGGAAAAGTTAAGTTAAAACTCTGCATCATCCCATATTCTAAAATCTATTTTTGAGAACTTAAAAAGTAGAGGGAATTGAAACAATAATAATTTCAACCACAGAGGAAGGTCTTTCGAAATCAGAATTGGAGACCAACAAAAGGGATAATCTTTGATATATAATAAAAGATTTGACCTGAATACTTCAACAGAAAAATGGAAAAAGACACGAACAGACTTTCTTCAAAAGGAAAAATACAGAGAGCCAAAAATCATATAATAAATAATTCTACCTCATTATTAATTTTTTTTTCACTCGTGGTTTTTTTTTTTTTTTCCTAGTAATTTTCTAGAGCAAATGAATATAACTGTAATATACCTTGTTTTGTTGATCAGATTCAAAGTCAAATAGTTGTTGATTCTGTACTATGTGTCAGGCCCTTTTCTAGGTGCTAGGATATGAGAGTGAACAATTTATAAAATGGACATTTTATAAAGTAAATGACATGATGTGAAAGGAGTTGATAGTGCTAAGGAAAAGGAAAAATAGAAGAGTAGACCAGACAGCCATGCAGACCTGGAGGCGGTGCAGAGGGGTAGGTTACACTTTTAAAAGGAGACGTCAAGTTAGGTTGCACTGAGGAGACATTTGAGCAATGACTTGAAGGTAAGGGTGCCAGCATGTGGCTAACTAAAGGGAGAGTGTCCCAGACAGAGGAACAGTAAGTGCTGAGTCCCCAGCTGGGCCTCTGCCTGGGTGCACTGAGGAATGGCAAGGCTCCACAAGAATCCAGATGAGAACAAATCTTTAAAAAGGACATTTTTGAGATCATCAGGAAAAAAATTAAGCACAAGCCAGAAATTGAACTTATAGTTAATTTTGTTGGTGTGATAAAGATATTGTGATTGCATGAGAAGAAATAACCCTGATTTGTTAGAAAGACTGATGTGATTATGGCTGAAATGATGTGATATCTGGGCTGTGTTTTAAAATATTACAGAAAAAAATGCTGGGGCAGGACTGATAGCTGAAATAAGAGTGGTAAAATGTTGAAAATCGTTGGAGCTCAGTGGTGGGAACTCAGGGTTTGTACTATCCTGCTTTTGCATATATTTTGACAATTTCCATAATAAAAATATGTTTAGGTGCGCATACACTTTGACTCAGCAATTCCATTTGCAGTAATTTATCCTAGAAAAGAAGAGATGGCACAAAGATTTCTTTACAAGGATCTTTATCACAGCATTATTTTTAATAATAAAAGTGGGAAACCACAAATAATAGGTGAGTAGCTAAATAAATGATAATACAGCCAATCAGTGGAAAACAGTAGAAAGAGCAGAAATAGATCTGAATATATGCAGAAATTTAGTATATGACAAGTGCAATATTTTTAATTATGGGGGGAAATGAATTCAATAAAGGATGTTGGGAAAACTGAGCAGCTATCTGTAAAAAAAATTAAAATGAAACTGTACTCCCCACTCTCTCTACCCAAATAAATTCCAGGATAATAAAAGATTAGATATTTTTAAAATAAACCCATGAATGTAATAGAAAAAAAGAAACAAAAAACAAGATTTTTTTTATTATAATCTCAGAATGGATAAAAAGCCATAAAAGAAAGGACTGACAAATTCTACATAAAAATTAAAGGGTTTTTCATGGCAGAAATCACAGTAAGCTAAAGCAAAAGAGAGGACCGAAGTAAAAATATTTGCGATTTATATTACAAGTAAGGAGCTAAATTCCCTAATATTGAAAAAGCTCCTATAAATAGATAAGGAAAAGACCAACAAGCCTCGAGAAACATGTACAAAGAATATGAACACACAGTTCCCACAAAAGGAATCACAAATGGCTCTTAAACATATAAAACAATGCTCAACCCCACTCATAAGAGGAGAAATGGAAATTAAAAGTACATTTGCCTAATATGTAATTCAGTTACGCGACAGGTAAAAATCAAGAAGCTTGATACCACATTGTGGATAAAGCCAGGGAGAAACAGGCCTTCTCAAATGCTAGTGGTGAGAGTATAAAGAATTATCATCTCTTTGAATATAATTTGGCAATCACTACTCAGATTATAAGTGCACGCTTTAACTCAACAAGCCCACCTCTAGAAAGGTATCACAAGAAGTATATATACGCACACGTGTGAAATGAAATATGAGCTGGGCTCTTTGTTGCAGAATTGTTTGTTTTTTAAAAATAATCAGATTTAATGATATTACGAAATTACTATAAATGTTGATAGGTGTGATATTGTGGTTCTGTTTGTTTTTTAAGTCCTTTATATTTTGAATATGTAGGCTAAAATAGTTACAGATGAAATGATATAATGTCTGGACTTTGCTTTAATACATGGAAAGGGAGGTAGAGTGGATGGGTTTATAAATAAAACAAGCTTGGCCAGGAGTTAGAGCTGAGGGACGGACCTGTGGGGATTCATTAGTTTGAATCTTCCATTAAAAAAAAAAAACAAAAAACGTTCAAAGTTAAAGAGATTGGAATCAACTCAAAACCCCATTAACAGAAAACTAGTTAAATAAATGACGGAGCATCTAAACAATGGAATACTATGCAGCAGTAAAAAGAAAAAGGCAGTCTTTTATATTCTGATGTGGAATGACATCATGGTTTGTTAGATGAAAAAGCAAGATACAGAACACTGAGGATAGTTGCTACAATTTGTTTAAAACCCTGCTTGTACATCGATAGAGTAACTCAGGATGAATACACAAGAAACTGGTTGTCCCTGGGGAAGAAAACTGGGTTGGCGGGGAGAAGGCGGATACAGGAATAGAAGGGGCACTTTTCACTCTATACCTTTCTCTACTTTTTGAAATATGTACTGATAATGTATTATCTATTCAAATAAATAAAATTTATGATTGTCAAAAATACAGTAAACCATTAATAGTGGTTATGCTGAAGGATGGGATTATGGGTGGTTTTTATTGTTTTCTAAATTTTCTCCAATGGAAGTTGATTACGCAAGTACCTGGGGGGAAGGGGCGGTATTTTTGAAAAGGCAAAACCCAGAAATGACAATCAAAGAGCTTGTCTCAACCCTCCAGCATAAGGTGACACTGCCGCACCCCTTCCAGGACACTGGGAACCCACAAGTCATCAGGGATCAGGGATGGTGAGAATGTGATGCCCAGTGAGATCTGTCCCTGTCCTTAGAGCCCTCATGATGCAGCAGGGGTAGGAGAGAGGCGGAAATGGCATCAGGCGACTACTGTACTGTGTGATCGGTGGGATAACATCCACCCCTTAAGAAAGCTAGGGATCATGCGAGGAAACTGATTTTTCCGTGAGAAGGTATACGATTGTTAAAGATGGATGATAATTGGATTCAAGATTATATAGGGATGATTCGGTTTAGTGTCAATGATGAAACGGCTGACCCCATTTATTAATTGGCATCCCTAGGTGATTCAGCACTAAGACAGTTCCTACTAATTTGCATTGGTCCTCCAGCGCAGAGCAGAGCTAAATTTATTCATATTCCTCTTCATGCTTTTATACTGTTACCATTTATCAGGACAACAATCTTTCCCCATCCCCAGACTCCCGCTCCTATTCTAAGTGAATTCAATATCCTTAAGCACTGCTTCCCCACTCCGTTCAAGAAATCACACACATGGCCACATTCTGGTCCCTGTCATCACCCAACATTGCTCCAACTCTAAAATCTTGAGCTCTGAATTTCATTCTAGTACCACCACATCATATTTTTCCAATTCTGGCACTTCCACCATCCGTTCTTCTTTCACCTCCCAATACCTTGACTCCCCACCGTTTCTCGAGACTGGTAGCCCCCAATGTCTTCTTTACTGTTCAAACCAACAGGACAAGTCCCCTGGAGCACCAAGTCAATGCACCGCTCCATTTCCAACGCACTCACCCCTTCACCTCCTAGCCCTCTACTAGGCCTGTTCTACACGTTCCAAGGAGCTTTGCCACTTCTTGAGTGGGGCATAATTCTTTCCTCAATCCCCACGGTTGCTATTCAAGATCTTTGATATCCTTCTCAAACTTCCAATCCCATTTCCCAAATCCATCCCAATACTCTCAGTGAATAATGTAGCCCTCCATTAATTCTTCAGGGGAAAGAAAGAGATTATTAATCTGGAATGTCTTCAAGTTTTCACTCTCTTCTCTCCTGCAAACTTATCTACTGCAAAATTCATTCTTATCTCCTCTCTTATCTCAGGAAAAAGAGATACTCTATTCCACTTTAGACTCATTAAATGGGATTCCTAAGATTCTCTTGGATTCACCCATCTCCTGAGCCTTTGACCTTTGCTTTGCCCCAACACAGGGACTCAAATCAGACTCCTTTGGTGCCATGTGAGCCCAAGGCCTCAGGTCAATACTAGGGATCTCTAGCTCACTCTCCCCCCGCCCCCATGGGTTTCTAAACTTGGCTGAAGTACCACAACGTATGTGCAATCTGGCTTCTCCAGTGGAAGCCAACTGGGCCAGATGACACACCCAGAAGCACAAAGGTATTAACTCCCTGAAAATTCAATTTTGATAAAAGAAGTGAGGGAGCTAGGAAATAAATTCCCTTTCTATTCCTCTCTCCAATGTCCCAAAATAGTATTTCTGTACAGCCTATCTGGAGTTAGCCTCCATATCTGTGCCTCTTTGCCACTCATGAAACAAGGGCCAACTTAGCAATGCATCACTTGTGTTTTCTTTCCATCCTCTCCTCTCTTACTTTTCTTTGCCCTCATGCTTGCTGCCCTGGGTTTGCACCTCCTCAAAGGTATTAGCACTTAAGCCTTGCCTCGGGCTCTTTTTTCTAGAGAACATGAGCTAACATGCCACATAGACATGAATTCTAGCTCTTCCTTCCTGTCCAGAGACTTTGAACCTTAGTTACTCTCTCACTTCTATACCATCTCTTTTTGTAAATAGAGAAAAAGCACAGAGAATGGCATAGTATATTACCACGACCAAGCCGTCTTGTATCTTAACATTTTGTCATTTTTATTTAGTTTTTTAAAGGAAAAGAAATTAGGCATCACAAACACAGGTGAAGCCCCACTTTTTAACTCTCCCTGACCCCAGACACAACCATTATCTTGAATTTGGTATTTATCGTTCCCATTTAGGTTTTTAAAATATTTACTTATTATCATGAAACACTTCAAGCATAACAGTTCACAAAAGAGAATAATATAATAAATATGTTTACCTAACCCAGTTTTATCAACTCTATGCATTATGCCGTATTTCCTCCAGATTTTTTAAACAGCCTTATGAAAGTGTAGTTTACAGACCATAGCTGAAGTCTCCTTATGCATCACTTTCTTCTTTCATCAAAAGTCTATTTTACTTTTAAAAAAATCAGCATATAGAATTATTTAAGTGCTATGATTTCAACTGTGAAAACATGTGCTAAGGGGAAAAGACAGGAAGGAAATATGACAGAAGGTAAAGGTAATTATCACAGAATAGTGATATTTGAGATGGTTGTGGGTAGTTGGTGGTAGTTGTTATACTTTTCTTAATTTACCAAAGTAGCCAAATGCATAACTCTTATAAGAAAAACAAAACATTATTCTAAAAAAATAAAAAAGCCAAGTAACTGAATGGCCTGAAGTCTTGACTACAACTGCTATCCATTGCAGGGGTCTCTTTTCCAGAGACCATATGAAGTCTTAGAGCAGAAATCTTGTTTCAAAAAAAGTTGAGCCGTCTGTTCACATACCCAATTACTCTGCAAACTATTTTTTCCTAACTCATGTTAAAATCAGTTCAGCTATAAGGAGCAAACTGGTCACAGACTGTGCCCTTAGATGGGCTTACCAGGTGCGTATTTTAGCACAGGCTAAAAGAAGAAGTGAGTTAGCTAATCTTCAAAGAGGAGGCCTGCCATCCCATTCAGCAATATAAAAAGCAATTTGTTTGGGGGGGGAAAAGCCATTTCAACATGAAAATTGGTTTCATGACAATACGCTTGATAAAAACAGCACATAAAGAAGCTGTTGGCAGACCCAGCTCACTCCACTGTGCCCTTCCCTCTCTCACTCATTACCCTTTTTCACTGATGTGTCATTGTAATGGAAAATGAGTTTCTCTCAATGGAAAAACAAGTTGGAACATTTTTTCACTCAGCAATGAACCAAGACTGTGCACACATTCTATGAAAAATAATAACAACAAACATTTAGCCACTCTGCTCTTTCTACCTGAACTTATTACAAAGGTCTCCTTGTCATTATCATATTTCAATCTTGAAAATTCCTCCTCAACTCTTACACTTCTTGTTGATTTTACTTCCAAAATCCAGAGTTGTAGGCCTAAAACAGCTGATCAAATCATGTTTTGCTTCAACATCAAATTCCTTACTGGCTCCCACTCAGTCATTTCTTCAACAAGCATTTATAGGCTCCTATTCAATGCCAGAGCAGAGTCCATTGCTATAGGGCAAGTTCAATGTCCTCCGGGACAGAGACCCCGATGAAAAAAGGAGCCAGTTATATGGAAATTAGGTGGGAAAGCAGCCTGGGCAGGGGAAAGGCCAATGAGGGGGACAAGCTCGACACTGAAGGGACAGAGAGAATGTTCAGGGATTGGAGCACAATGACTGAAGCTGAGGGTGGCTGCAATCAGACTTCTCTCCCCACTAGCTATATGATCTTGGGCAAGTTATTCACTTCTTTATGCCTTGGTTTCTTCATTTGTAAAATGGGAATAATAACAGCATTGACCTTGTAGGTTGTAAGGATTTGATGATAGGACATATAAAGTATATGTGTGAGGCACATAGGAACAACTCAATGAATATTAGCTATGCTGGTGAGGATGATGACAAAGATGTAGGTGAGAATACTGTTATTATGGACCATGCTATCTCCCTTGACCTACACTGCCTTTTGGCCCTTGCAGGTCTTCTTTGATGGAGTCTCACAAGCTCATCATTGCCTGTAAGACACCTAACACTTACAGGCGTTAGGCTCTGCCATCAGCCTTGCCTCACATCTGCAGGCACCCCTGCCCAACACCATACCCACTCCCACATCATGTTCTTAGGCACATGTTTCAGACCAGCCAGAGAACACTCTTAAGTGTGACTGTGATCCAACCAAGTACCCTGGAACCATGTTGCTGCCCAGAAGATAGACATTCTTTCCAAACCCAAATTTGTGATGTGAATTCTTCCAACTCTCTGACTCTCGGGGGAGACCAGCGTTCTCTGTGAAGAATAACAGGATGCTTTGCTTACATCAGAATGAATGTAGCTCCAAGGCAGTTATCACTTAACATTTTTTCCCGTTTTTGTAGATGTACAGCTTCTTGTGAGAGACCCATTGGATCAGAGTCTTCTTGAAGCTGGACCTTGCATGGTCCAGGAGAGCAACAAACGGAAGACAGCCTTTCAGTCACCTCATCATCTATTCAGCACCCCATCAACATCCAGAGGCTGATGACAGTGTTTGTGACAGCTTATCTAACTGCCAGGAATCTCTCAGGAACCACACATCTCAGCAGTCCTAGGCCTTCTTAGGTAGGATCCCAGCTACAAGAACAACTCTGAGAAATCCATGTTTATGATCCTAGAAGCAGAAATTAGAGGTTCTGCCCAACCAAGACAGCTGCATATTGCTTCAAGGAAGCAAGACATCCCCAGAAAAAACCTGGTTCTTCTGACTCAACTCCCTGTCACCAGCCAAGGGAGAGGAACCTGAATAGGATCTGTGCCTTTACCAGTTCTTCAGTGATTCTAAATGTGATGGGAGACTTTCCTCTGGCTATGGACAAATTCCCCCAGGCTGAACATAAGCTGATTCAGGTTTTTCTAAGCTGGGGAAGGTTATCTGAGGTCACCCCATGGGGAAGAAGTATAGAAAGCATAAACAACTCCAAATAAGGCATTATTTGTATCCAGACTGTCCATGGTCCCTTGGACATATAAATCCAAATGTGCAGTTGTGTTTTTCAGGGCCTGAAGCTATGCCTCTTCATAGCTGAGAATAAATCAAGACACTCACCAGGGCAAGACAAAACTCAATGCTCACATTGGCCTCCCCAGGCTAGTAAAACCAAGTCACTTTCCTTATAAATCAGTCTCAAACAGTGAAGGATAAAGCCGACATTTCCTGCTTGCAGATCCAAATTCTGTTCTAAGAAGTATATTAAAGTATCTGTCTCTAACACCCCTGGGCTGAAGTGGTCCCATCCACCGTGCAACATTATTGCAGGGCCACCACACTAAGTATGGACAACTATACCAGGAAATATGCCCACTGTTCCGACAGGAGAGACTCTGTACTCTGTCCTTTGGGTACCTCTTGGAAGGTGGTGTTGGTGAATCTTGGACAAGAATTGTCCACCAGCTCCAGTGCTGGATTTCTAGAAAGTTGTCGAAGAAAAGAGGCTCTCTCAGAGTAGGGAGGTCTCTGTAATCCCCCTGGCCCTGTGGCTTTCATTATAGGATATCCACTCAGCAGTTTTCACTGGCAGGTATGAGTAGGTTAATGCATTTGAAGGACGGGCCCACTCTACTGTATCAGTGCAGGAGTTGGCCCTGGTTAGCCCAGGTTTGGGTATCCAGAATGCACTTTCATGGAGCATCCATCTTTCTGGAGAAAAGGATTTCTTGTTTCCTGTTGGTTCCATCAACAATTCACATTATAGCACAGTGGAGTGGACTTTGTCCAGAAGTAACTTCTTTTTGAATTAGACACAAAGATGAAGTTCTCTAGGACTGGATCCCATGATGAGGTGCCCCATGTAACAATGTTGGAAGCATCCCTCGAGTGGTGTAGCATCAGGCTGGGCCATAATAGGCCAGGGTTAGGAAGATGTAAAATGGTTTTAAGTCCTAGAAAGAATGAAATCATGGCTAGGGACCAGACAAACTACTTCCTTTACTAGGCGGAGCAGTGAAAAATATCAGAGTCATACTACAAGATTGCTGACACTTTGTACAGCATCATGTGGATGTATTGGCCAAACAGAACTTTGCCCCAGACCTCTGTGTCTTACTCTTAACAGTCTATACATTTCTTATGATTGACCCAGAGGGGTTACGTTTGCCATCAGTGAAGATTTATAGAAAATCCTCAAATGTACCAAGTGAGTCTAGAAAGCTCTAGATCATAGAAGAAAGAGGTAGCCTCATATGGTGATTAGCTGGAGGACACTGATGTTCTAGTATTGATACCACAGACTGGGCTTACTGGCAAAGTGCACCAGCGCAACCAGAGTAAAAGTGAGCTGATGAACCTTTGCCACTGTCTGCACTTATATAACTGCACAGGGCCTTGCGTTGGCTTAAAAAAAAAATGCACCCCTTTGACCTGGACACAGACCCTTTGTACTAGGACCAACTACAATGCAATGTAAGGTCAGTATATTAACTTCCTACTGCTGCTATTACAAATTCCCACAACCTTAGTGGCTGAAAATAACACAGGTTTATTCTTGTACAATTCTGGAGGTCAGAGGTCCAAAATGAATCTTACAGGGTGCTACAGTCAAGGTGTCAGCAGGGATGGTTCCCTTCTGAGGGCTCCACGAGAGAATCTGTTCCTTGTCTCGTCCAGCTTCCAGGGGCTGCTCATGGCCCCTTCCTCCATCTTCAAAGCCAGCCATGCAGCATCTTCTCTTTTCTCTGTTCTCCTGCCTTCCACTTATAAGGACCCCTGTGATTACATTGGGACAATCCAGGAGAACCTCTTAATTGCATCTGCAAAGTCCCTTTTGCTGTGTAAGCTAACATATACACAGTTCTGAGGTTAGGACATGGACAACTTTTGGGGACCATTATTCACCAGGCCATAGGCAACTAGTAGTGTCTAGAAGCTCCTTCTGGTATTCTTCAGGGGAGGTCAAAGCCAAGCAAAGACCTGTAAGGCCATCAGGGGCCAGCCAGACACCTCTGTGTTTAAGCACAGGGAAGAGCCATGGGTTTACTGGGCAGTGACAGATCATTTTCCCAAGGAAATCAAGGATCAGGAGGATTGTAGGAAAGGCAGCTTGGATCAGACAGGATGTCTGCTCAGAGAAGACCCCCAAGTAAATTAGGCCGGGAAGAGCCCCCCGTATCCTCAGGCCTTCCTGCAGGAGGTGCCCTTAAGTAGCATCTGCCCACAAGCGAGGCAAACAAGGGACACCAGGCAGTTGGGCCCCTGGCACCAGGACCCAGCCATGAAGCTTGGCCAGTGCCCCACGCTAACAGGTCTGGAGGCAAATACCCATCACCCTCTATAACTGGAAGCCAGAGGAGAGTCAGCCTGCAGGGACAGACCCAACTGGTTTCTATTTGTCACAGAGGTGGCATTCTGGTAGAGTTTGGTACCGCTCAAGGCAGTCTTCCAAACACATCAGGACGTACTCACTACAATCCAGGCACAGCTGGCCACCTGGGGCCAAGTGCTCTCAATGTGTCTGCAATCTCCTCAGTCATTTGGTGGGGGTTCTCACGGGTGGTAGAAGCGCAGAAGCCACCAAATCTTCCTGAAGCTGCCTCAGGATGACAGAGCGAACCATCACGATCCCTCCTGCTACATTGGCCCTGGCCCTGATGGCCAGTTTACAGAACTAAATCTGCGGGAGGTACTGTGCAGGGCACTGAGCAGACCACAGGATTCCAGAGGCACAGCCTGCGCCCACAGAGCGCTGTGATCATCATGGATGAGACAGACATTCACGGAATGCAAAAAAATCCCAGTCCAAGTGTGAACTGCCGGAAGTATAAAATAAAGTATTAATTTGTTAATAAATGCTGGCCGAATGAACAAATGAACCAAACCCGTTTGTCCTGGTGGCAGAGCTTGATTGATGGATGATGTGGGAACCAGTGTCCATAACTTAATCATTCACTCATTAACCCAAATGAATGGCAAATATTTGTTGGACGCATTGCATGCCAAGTACTGCACTTGATAGAGATAGGCAAAGAAGAATCAGACATGGGAAACTCCTGCTCTAGGAAGACAGACAAGTACATCAAGAGTGCCAGTGCAGGGTGACAAAAATGTGTAAAAAATAGAGCGGGCAGAAAAGGGAGTGATCAGCTTTGGAGTATCTAAGTTTTCATTTATTCCCTCAGCCAGTCATTGAACGAATATTTCTGAGCCCAAGCAGTATGCCAGGCTCTCTGCCAGGCCCTCTGCTGGGTAGTGGAAATAAGTGGGGGCAGGACAGACACAATTCCTGACCACACAAAGTTAAACTCCATTTACTATACATGAAATATCCTGAATAGGCAAATCCACAGCAACAGAAAATAGTTGAGTGGTTGCCAGGGGGTGGGGGTGGTAGGAATGGGGAGTGACTGTTAATGGGTATAGGTTTTTTTTATTTTTATTTTTGGGGGGTGGGTTGACACAAATTTTCTAAAACTGATTGTGGTGATGGTTGCACAACTCCAAATATACGAAACACCATTGAATTGTACACTCTAAACAGGTGAATTGTGTGGTATGCAAAATCACATCTCAATAAAACTACCACTGAAAAAAATTCTGATGCTAGAGAAACGCAATTAAGCAGTCACAATGGCAATGGCAGGCAATAACTTCTAAGATGGAGACGCCCTGGGTGCTATGGGGGTGACCAGGGGCTTCCAACAATGCCTAGTGGGAGAAAGGTCTGGAGGATTTCCCAGAGGAGGTGACATTCAAATTAAGATTTGCTTCCAGAGAAGGAGTTAGCCAGGCAAAGTGAGAAGCTAAAACAGTTCTAGGCAGACGGCGGGAAGAGAACACATGGCATGACTGAAAAGCTGAAGAAAGTTCAGGAAAGTAGAAGGGAGAAGGGGTGGGGCGGAGCAGGGAGAGATGAAATGTAGGCACCAACCATTTCAGGAAGGGCCTCACAAACAATTTCCGGAAGATGAGACTTCATCCTAGGGCAAAGGGAAACCACTTAAAGGTTTCAAGAGGAGAGTTACAAAATCTGATTTGCAGCACATTCATTCAGTCAGCCAACAAGTATTCAATGAAGAACTCCAAGTCCTGGCCCTGTTAGGGACAAAGCTGTGAACAGAAGAAACAAGACCTCTTTCCTCCTGCAGTTAAGAGAGATTCAGACATTAAACAAGTAAGCAAATAAATTAACAAGATAATTACACACTTTGGAAAGACCCCCCAGGGGCAGCAGTAAACGTGGGAAGAATGGATTGAAGGGAGCAAAACTAGAAACAGGGAGAAAGAGTAGGAGGCTCTGGCTATGGTCCAGGTAAGAGATGAGACCTTGCTGGATGCCTCCCCCAAAGACAGCCCCTCCTCATTACACTGCACCCCCCAAGCCAATCTTCCTCTTGGCCAACAGAACCTGCCTTCTTCTAGACCAACTGAAAATGCCAGAAAGTCTCATTCCCAGCCTTCTTTAGCTAGAGCGTTGTGGCCATGGGGACTTGAGAGTAAGGTTTCAGAGACACCTCTTAGAAAGGTTTTCCTCCCTCATAAAAAAGAGATGCCAGCATGTCCCTCTCCTTTGCTTGCGGTGCTGGGTCTGCAGTGGTGCCTCCTATTGTTGCAACAATCTTGTGACCAAAAGGGGTGACATCACTGTCCGTTTAAGGGGTGTGGAGTGGAAAGTTTGAGAGCACCTGAGTCCTTGGTGGCATTTTCACCTCACTTATTTAGCTATGGAACCGACCTTACTCTTCCTTCTTTCTATGTGAGATTAAAAACAAAACAAAACACCTCTCATAGATTGTCAGTTTTTGTTGGATATTCTATTTATTGCTATCAAAACAGCTTAAGTGATTTGATGTGCAGCCTTAGGAGGCTGGCAGTGGGGATTTAAAGAAACGGGCAGATGCAAAAAGATATTTAGGAGGGAGAAATGGCAGGGATTGGTGATTGTCAGTGGGGGTGAGAGATAGATACCTTTGAAGTTTGTGACTTCAACAGCTTGATAAGTGGACTGTCGTTCACTGTGTCAGAGAACACAGAAAGAGGAACAGATTTGGACAATTTGGAAGTTCTTTTGAGATCTCCAAGGGGAGACTAGGCGAGAATGGCCGGAAGGCCATGGACTGTCTGGACAGCCAACCCAAACACGTCCCAATGGCTTTCCCTGTGCTGTCAGTCTGCAATATAAATTACCCCAAAGCAACAGAGAACGACATGATCCTTCTACCGAGGTGCTAATATGGCAGCAAGAAATAAGTCCACAAAAAAATTACCAGCTCACCTCTGAGTTCCCATGATGAGCTCACCTTTAATACCTCTTGAAAAGTACAGAGAAGAGGAGGCAGTGGTCAGACTCACCTTCATAAAAGCACTTTATTTTCACACAGCACTATAACAAGCCTCGGATGCTTAGGAGTTGTACAATATGAACATTTTGGACCCATTCCAACCCTGATAAATATTAGAGTAAATTCATGAATCCAAAGCAGTGTTGTAATAATGGGCTACTTCTCCCCTAAAGTCTTCGATCACTAAACCTGGGGATGGTTGTGATACTGACATAAGTTCCTAAATGGATAAAGGAATCAGGACCACCACTGTGGCAGCACTGTGTGTAGGCTGATCCCAACTCTCATAGCCAACATCCTTCTCCCATATCCCCCTTTGCTATAGAGATAGGAAAAGTAAAATATACACTTTCCCAGTCTCCTCTGCATTTAGGGGTAACCATGTGACCCAGATGTGGTCAAGGAAATGTAAGCAGAAGCTGGCCAGGGGCTTCGAGGACAGCTTTTGCTTTTCCAACCAAAAGGACAGACAAAGTTGGCCTTCTCCATCTCCCTTTGCTCTGACCTCTACATAGTCAAGTCATCATGTCTGGAGTCCCAGTGGCCATCTTGTGACCATGAGGAAGGAAAGAAGGAAGGAAGGAAGGGAGGAAGGAAGGAAGGCAGGGAGGGGAAAGAGAGAGAAAGAGAGAAAGAGATAACAAGAGAAAGGGGAAAGGAAGGGGAGGGGAGGGAGGG